>CAKAOI010030413.1:0-65988 GCA_916701655.1 Sebastiscus albofasciatus | reverse complement strand
AATCAATATTATGTTACGTTAATGCCTATTTCTCTCCTCAGATGTTTAGCTGTGAAATGAGAAAGTTTGTGATGCCGCCGCCGCCATTGTAGAAATCTGTTAAAGGAACGCCAAGTTCTGGTCACATGACCCAAGCACAGCCAATAGGAACGCTCTCTCAATGAAATGACCTGTTATTGGTCAAAGTCTCCCGTCACGGGCTAGACTTTCTATAGCCTGAAAAGGAGCAGAAGTCTAGTTATCTCTCAGAACACTTGAATTACAATATGCTGAAAGGTTATTATGGAATTTTTGCACAATGATGCCAAAAATATACTGCTACTGCCACTTTAATATCATTTACGCCAATTTCTGCATGTTTGTGAAGACTTTTATGTCAGTTTTATGAAGCCAGTTTCACCATTTTCTCCAATGTCTATGTTTTTTTCTCCTTTAAACTCCAACCACCAACTTAAGAAAGATACCTCCACCAGCTACAGCCTGAAAGTTAAATAGAGATGAAGTCTTCATTTCACCCAATCACGGGTTAATTTCAATCAAACACTAAACACAAACTTCGACCTTAGTATATTTATACACATCAAGATCTGTTAAAGGGACTGTTTGTAACTTTATGTGTGCGGGTCGGCACACATGCGCGCTCGCGTGTGGCCGCTGTCTCGTCTCCTCTGCCTCTTAGGAAGTAACGGGGCTCCGCAGAGAGAAACGTTACCGTCTCATTACCGACCGGGTGCCGGTGTCTTCCTGCTCTCTCCGGCTGCGGGCGGAGGGAGATGAGTTTCTCGCTGGGGAGCCCCGCTGCTGAAGCCTGCGCTGAGGCAGGAGAAGCAAACACAGTATCAGCATTGATTCATGGAGAGACCTTCGTCTGATCAGCTAACATTACTGCCAAGCAGCTGAAATATAGAGTGATATTGTGGTTTTAGCTGACGTGTGTCGCCTCACTGTTTTAACCGATGCTCGTTCATGTCCATTTAGAGCGAGCACAAGCACGAGCCCGACGCTGACTTTCGTTGATTTCACGGCCACAGGTGTCGCTGTTAACAAGCATTTCTGAAAGTTACAAATAGTCCCTTTAATTTATTTCTTCATCCCCATGTGTTTTTGGGATACTCATGCTGTGAACCTACCACTGAGGTGTTGAGTCCGGACCAGCGTGGTCCATACAGAGAGCCACACTTGTTGGTCTGGACTTTGCAGGCAGAGATGAGCAGCTGCACCTCGTCTGGATCGGTGGCCATTTTCACATCAGACAGAGCCTTGGCCCAAGCGGAGGAACTGACCAGCCACATGAAGGAGAACACCACCGTCACCACAAAGTCCTGATGGCGTGTAAGAGAGAAGAGACAGGGTATGGGGAAAAAAGTAAACTCACGAAACCATAGCATTACTTTGTCACTGGGGCTTGCTTTGAACAGCTATGTCTAGATTCCTTTGGCAGAGTCGGTATCAGATGGAAACACAGGAATAGATCAACTGAAAATGTCCTCAGTCGGAGTCCACTGTACTCACAATGAGTGGTCCTCGGTTGTTTTCACGGTACTTGTTCTGAAAGAAGATGTAGACAATGGTGGCCATGAGGGAATACAGGAAGGCAAAGACCGCGATGGTGACGAAGAACTCCGCAGAGGATGAATAGTCTCCGATGAGGAACACGCGTTCGTTCCTAATACCCTCACACGCTGGCGCTTCAAAGGACACCTGGTGCAACCTGACACACACAGAAGGAGGTACAGGGATCAAATCCTACACTACATGGTGTCCATAGCACTATTTTGACAGGATACTGTATGTTTTACCCAGGTAGGTCCTTGTAAATGATAATACAGTGATCAATTTGTCTTCCCTGTCTTTAACTCCTGCCTTTCTGACATCCTCTGACATAAAATATGACCTCTGCATTTAACCCATTCTTCATCCAGCGCCTGCGGAGCAACTTTGGGTTCAGTGTCTCGCTCGAGGACACTTTGACATGCAGACAGTAGAAGCCGGGGATCAAAATGCCAACGTTGTGGTTAAATGACGGCCCACTCATACCCCTAAGCTACAGCCGCCCTTTTAGCATAATTACTCTTGCAATTATTATTACGGTATGTATGCTAGTGATACCAGGGTAACACTATATAATAACAATCATTAATAAATGGTAAATTGATAGTTAATTTAACTTAAGTTAATAGTTATTTTACTGTTAACAAACAGGGAAATGATAATAATGTTAACTTGGGCTGTAAATCGATTATAATCGCATGATTGTCCGTAGTTAATCGCGATTAAACTCAAATTAATCCCACATTTTTTATCTGTTCAAAATGTACCTTAAAGGGAGATTTGTCAAGTATTTAATACTCTTATCAACATGGGAGTGGGCAAATATGCTTGCTTTATTCAAATGTATGTATATATTTATTGTTGGAAATCAATTCACAAAAATCAAACAATAATAAATGAAGCCCGCTCACCTGAACGGATAAGCAAAGTCGATGCCAATGCTGAGGTTGCTCCTGGCCTTCTCCATGCAGTCCACACTAACCCGCAGCTGACCAGAGTAGCCACCACATGTTGCAAAAGCAAAAATGGCAAAGAGCTGCACAAAGAGAGAAAACAACGGAAATCAGATGCCAATAGGCGACTTGAGGCAAAGCACGGACGAGGAGATGGGACCTACAAACTATTGGGAATTAGAGTATTCTTCTTTTTGGTCGTGAGTCTGGGGACAGATCCAGACGAGAAGGCACACTGTATACAATAATGTTAATCTATCAAATGTTTTGTTTATTTATTTATTTACTTTTCAATGATATTTTATTGGAAGGAACATCAGGTGTACAGAAACATACAAAATAAAGCACAAATGTCAATTATTGTCCCTCCATTTTTTGGTATAAAATGGATAAAAATGAATAAATGAATAAATAATAAATTAATAAATAAATAAATAAATGCATTCATTAATTAATAAATAAATAATAAAGAAAATTAAACAAATAAAATCAATTAAAATAAATAATAATAATCACTATAAACATTAATGGCAATTACAACAATTATAAGATAAAATAGGTTGATAAACTTTACATCAAATCCTCAATGCTTCAAACAAGATGTGTTCAGTCATCTCATAGGTACCAAGCTCAGAGACATCAAGTTCAAAGCACCACCAAAATCAAGTTTAGTTACACTGTTTGACATGTATTCTTGATTATCTAACATTGCAATAACAGGTCAGTATCACGTCTCTTATGCATTAAAGCTTGATGGTGAGTTAACTACAGCATATGGTCAGAAACAGCAACAGTTTTTAGTTATAGACACACTTTATTTTTTTAGTCACTGATAGTTGTATTTTTTTCAGGACACCCTGCATTGTTGTGCTGCTATAGAAATGTTCTTTTGCATGCTACACCGTTGATACATTTCTCCAAAATATGTCACATGCAGAGACAAACTTCACAGCGTCTTTGGATGCAAAACACAGATTCGACACCGGCAGACTAGAGCCAATGGTGCGGGACCGGCCAATAAAATCAGAAGCTAACCGTCGGCCCCCAAACTGTCCGACGGCCGACCGTCAGCTTGGTGTGTCGGGGCCTTTACAGCTTGCCTGCTGAAAACAGCTTCCTGTTGCTGCTGGAAACAATGCAGACTAGAGCCGATGGTGCGGGAAACACCAAAAAAGTCAAGACCGACAGAAGCTAAACGTCAAACTGTCCGTCGGCTTGGTGTGTCGGGGCCTTTACAGCTTGCTTGCTGAAAACAGCTTCCTGTTGCTGCTAGAAACAATGCTGATGTAAAGTTGTGGGCCCGAAAAAAAACAAAACAATAAGTTGAACACACTAAAACTGAACCACAGGAAACATTAAAACTGTAACTGGAATTAATTTCTAGTAACAAGCCCAAGTAGCGAATAGTGAGTATCAGCAGTACCGCCATTTAAACATTTTGCTCACGGACATCTCAACAATTTCTCTGCCGTGAAGCCAATTTAACAGCAGCTGATAGCATTTGGGCCACATCAGCACACAGACTACAATAGCTGCAGTGAGTGAGTGCGTTGGCTGAGCTGAAGTCTCAGAGTCTGGAGGAAGAGATCTCTGTTTGTGCTCCCCTCCACTGGCACCTGACGATGACTTCACCACCGCGCTTATTTAAAAACAAAAACTGATGTTCACATTCTTCACTGTTTCAAATTGTCCCCACAATACAACAAATGATTCCCCTTGGACTATAAACACAGAGATAAAGGAGAATCTGAACTCTGAACGAGGGTTATTATAGAAATCTAATACTGAAACTGAAACGAAAATAAGCAGTGAAAAAATATTTTTAGTAAACAAACTATTTCCTTTAAGAAAAACTAAACTGAAACTATATTTCTCAGTTAAAAAAAACCCCTAATAAAACCAAAATAAAAATTAACTTCAATTCATTTCAGGTTTAGTATTTTAACAATAATATATCATTACTGGAAAAAGTAGATATCATGAATTTCCATCAACTCTCGTGACAATAATATACAGAAACTGAACAGACACTAAAGTAGCGTGAACATTAAACATTATGGCAATTCCTATACAGTTCTCCAGCAAATACATACATACTTCTGAGACATTATAGCCAGCCCTAACCAAAACAAACTAAAACTACTGCAAAACTAAAACTAAATACTAGGGCTGTCAATCGATTGAAATATTTAATTATGATTAATCACAATAATTAGTAAAATAACAAAACAAGGACAGATATTGTCCAGAAACCCTCACAGGTACTGCATTTAGCATAAAATATATGCTCAAATCATATCATTGCAAACTGCAGCCCAACAGGCAACAACAGCTGTCAGTGTGTCAGTGTGTTGACTTGACTATGACTTGCCCCAAACTGCATGTGATTATCATAAAGTGGGCATGTCTGTAAAGGGGAGACTCGTGGGTACCCATAGAACCCATTTTCATTCACATATCTTGAGGTCAGAGGTCAAGGGACCCCTTTGAAAATTGCCATGCCGGTTTTTCCTCGCCAAAATTTAGCGCAAGTTTGAAGCGTTATTTAGCCTCCTTCGCGACAAGCTAGTATGACAATGGATACCTTATGTTTTCTAGCTTCATATGATACCAGTATCTTCACTCTAGCTTTACTGAGCTGAACTGAGCGCGCTACAATCTCCGAAAGATCGATTGCGTTAATGTGTTAATGAAATTAGTGGCGTTAACTTTGACAGCCCAACTAAACACATAAAAACGAAACCTTTCTGAAAAACTGAAACTAAACTAAAATAAAACCAATTGAAAATTCAAAAGTATTATAACTTTACTCTGAACACAGCAGCAATCAAAATATCTAAAAATAAAGTATATTGCCTGATAAAATATGAAAGTGTAAGTGTATATAAAATGTAATCTGATAGATAAAACTGCATTAGCAATGAGTTAGAGAAGGATGTAAGTAATTACAAATAAACAACGACAGCTTAGCATTACAGGCTGTAAAATTATAGGTCACAACTTCATTCATATACTGCCATTACAACAACAGTTTCATGACCAGGCAGAATGATCACATATTTAAATACAACCCACAGTGTTAGTTGAAAAACTATAAAAAAATACCCTTGAACTTACCGGAGCAAATATAACCATACACATTGAGGACGGGAAGATGTAATCCAGCTTTATTTTGCTGCAGCGAGAAAACCTCCAAGAAACCTTCTGATACTGAAACAGAAGCTGGAAGAGGCTGTCTGAGGAAACCACAGCAATACGTGTGTGTGTGTGTGTGTGTGTGTGTGTGTGTGTGTGTGTGTGTGTGGTGGCTGAGTATGAATGTCTACCACTTGTGAGATTAGGTAAGAAAAAATAAACAAAAGAAAGTAAAACGTTCAACATTTCCCTCTAAAATTTAGTGGAAAACTAATTAAGTGTCTGTTTGCTCAAGTTGAACCTGCTAACATAGCTACTGTAGGATAATTAAAGCTTTAATTATAAAACTAATGAGGCTGCGGCCCCATGTTTGTTTTATTATATTAGTCATTAGATGTAATTTCTGAAGGCGATACTGGACTACATGTTGCTGTTTACTCGGTTAATCTCTTTGTTAGTATTCCTCTCCTGCTAATTCTATACTAATGCAATGTCAGTCTGCTTGTTAAGACGACATGAATGATTAATCAGGCTCTCAGCTCCATGGCTGATTGATGCAAAACAGGAAGTGGTGAGTAGATGAATTATGGACACATTATACAAACAGCAGCAGATCAACCCGAATGCAAATGCTAATCAGACAGTTTTTTTGTATCTCTACTTAAATGACAAATGGGTGGAAAATAATATATATTGCTGCTTTTATGTGTATAAAGTAGGGCTGGAAATCTATTAAAAACTGCAGCCCAACAGGCAACAACAGCTGTCAGTGTGTCAGTGTGCTGACTTGACTTTGACTTGCCCCAAACTGCATGTGATTATCATAAAGTGGGCATGTCTGTAAAGGGGAGACTCGCTGGTATCCATAGAACCCATTTTCATTCACATTTCTTGAGGTCAGAGGTCAAGGGACCCCTTTGAAAATGGCCATGCCAGTTTTTCCTCGCCAAAATTTAGTTTAAGTTTGGAGCGTTATTTAGCCTCCTTCCCGACAAGCTGGTATGACATGGTACCAATGGATTCCTGAGATTTTCTAGTTTCATATGATGCCAGTATCTTCACTCTAAAAACTTAATGCATTATTATCGTGTTAACTTTCACAGCCCTAGTATAAAGCCAATAATTATGTTCTTTATTATGTAATGAGTCAGAGTGCAAAGCAGTGGGAAAAACAAGCTTTAGTAACCGTTTGTGATCAATACTAAGGTTGTGCTATGTGTTCTAGAGCTGCAATGATTAATTCATTAGTTGTCAACTATTAAATTAATCGCCAAATATTTTGATAATTGATTAATCGCATTGAGTAATTTCTTTTTCCAGCTTCTTAAATGTGAATATTTTCTGGTTTCTTTACTCCTCTATGACAGAAAACTGAATATCTTTGAGCTGAGGACAAAACAAGACATTTGAGGACTTCATCTTGGGCTTTGGGAAACACTGCAACATTTTCTCCATTTTCTGACATTTTATAGACCAAACAACTAATCCATTAATTGAGGAAATAATCAACAGATTAATCAACGATGACAATATTTGTTAGTTGCAGCCCTATAACACATGGACTGTTTTTAGTGTCTTCTGTATTCTCATAAACATCTCGTGTCCACACACACTCCTCATATCTTAACTTCCAATATCACAAAACCTCACACTAAACCCACAGATGTTGCTGTGTCAAAACAGTGCACTCTCCTCTAAACACTACAATTGAGAAAATTAATTTTATTCAGTGAGTTAAAGTATCTTGTCATTCTCTCACTTCCTACACATCCAGTCCTTCTACTGCTGCTGTGATTAAATTAAGCTGTTGCCTCGTTGCCCACTCCAACAATACTGTGGCCCAAAGAGACATAATTGTGGACTTTGCCTGCCTCATTTGACAAAGGAGAGACATAATTAGCTCTTCTCTTACCACTTTGCTCTGAAACTGATGAGTAGTTTAAGTAGAGTAGTTTTGTGTGAGCGACTGGTCAAATCGAGGAGAAAAGGCGAGACATTTCCAGCTGGTTACAACCTCAGTCTGTTTAATTAGTCGACATTGAAGCCAAGGAAGAAATGTCATAATGTATCGTGAACGGTGGCTGAAAATGACTACCAGTGCTGCTGAAGATGTGTACGAATGTATTTATTAGAAAACATGCAACAAAAATCATTATTAGTTTTATGAGAATGCGACGGATTAAGTGGCTCAACTTCATTCCAGCCACTACCCGCCCGCCCTACGGTGCAATAAGGTGTACATTATTTCTTTAAACTTTATTTATAAACTAATGGGTACAACTGAATTGAATTTAGGGACCAACACGATTTGATAATTTGTATTTATGTCATTTTAATTTTACTACATGCTGTGATTTTGCCTGTAAATGTATAGCGTATATCCTATTTGACTTCATATTTGAAGTTCTAGGGTTTGTGCTGAGAAGTCTACAGTACGTGACCGAGTCACGGAGTAATGCACGTAGCATTGAGGTCACTAATGGGACCAGGATGGCCCTTACTATGGCTCAGAGAGTTGGCGAGTGATCAAAACTGATAAGAGGAGAGTGGACGTTTTTCACAATGGATGCCTCAGACGAATATGATCTTTTGGCGAAACAAAATCTCCAACCACCAACTGTACAAGAAAACCGGTAGCCGGAGCATTGCCACGGAAATTTCCCACAGACGTCTGAGATGGCTAGGCCATGTGCTGAAAATGGAGCAGGACCGGATCCCGAGAGTCGCCTTAAGATGGACACCACCAATGCAAAAGAAAACCCGGGAGGCCAAAATCCACCTGGCGTAGAACTGTGATACAGGAGCTGGACAAGATGAACCTGTCATGGGGAGAGGCCCAACATGCTGCCAAGGACGGAACGCAATGGAGAGAGCTCATTGAAGCCTTATGTCCCATACGGGATGAAGAGGAGTGAGTGATGGCAAACCCGCCACATGAAGGCGCAAGTGGAGGCAGAATAAATGTGAAGGTGTTGAACCATAAGCCACATGGATAGTTACATGGGTCTTAGGAACGATGATGAAAATCAAACTGATGTTTGATATGAGGATTCTCCTACTTGAAGAAAATTATGCTTTCACCTTGAAAATGTCAACTTCAGGAGCCCTTTCACTCTATTTCTCCTAGAAAAACAAATTAGATTTACTGGTCTTGTGTCAAATCCTATTTCCCCTTCCAATGGTGTCTCCTTATAGCTATCGAGAGGCAAAGTCCCGCCCCTTCCATTGGACCCAATGGGATCTCATTATTGAAAAAATATGTACGGTAGTAAACGATATGAGACAAATAATATTTTGATCCCGTTTGAAATAATAAAGACTGGTGAAGCAGCAGGTGAGAGACTACAGAGGAGGAGTCAAGAAGGACAATGGACTGGTGGGAATATGCTGCTGACAGTGCAGACAGCAGCTGGTCGACAGCTTTCGGTGTCTTATGAGCTAAAACTGATGAACTGGAACCAAAGTCAGCATCAGATAAACAGCCTTCTCGTTATAATCAACAAACATGAACATGCAGCAAACACATAATCACAGTCGCACACACACACACATCCAACCCTCTACACACTCACACTCTGCCCTTAATATGCTCTCTCTCTCTCTCTCTCTCTCTCTCTCTCTCTTCTCTCTCTCTCATTCCAGTTTTCCATATAAAGCTCCCATAGCCTCAAGACTTCTCACAGCCATGATCACCATAATCAGACCTGACGCCTGGTTAGCACGAGCCTCCCCTCTCCCATATTACAGGCAGCTGGACGTGCAGCTTGCCAGCAGCTGGGGAAGAGATATCTCTTCAGTTTAAATAGCGCCCTCAGCCTCTGGAGGGCGCTATTTAATAAGCATCAGCATTATTAGATCATTCAGGCACACGTCCCACACTCATAGCAGCTGTGAGCATGTTATTGAAGTACATAGATATTAAGTGTGTGCATGTTTGTCTCAAGAATGTGTTTGCTTTTATAATGTATAGATATGGACTAAGCAGGACAGCATTAACTAGTAAATATGTGCCACAAATGTGAGAATGCAGTATTTCCAAGCAATTATGAGTCTGTTGCATGTGTACAGCTGATATGTTAAACTAAACTGGATCTAACAGATGTCGACATACACATACAACTAACATGTCACCAAAGAGTAGGGCTGTCTTTATCAGTGTTACATTCTCTGGGTCGATACAACGCCACTGTTATGCAGACGACATCCAGTTGTATATCTCACAGAGGTGCGGCCTACAGTTTGGTTACTGACATTGTTGACCAGCCCATTCGCACGAAAAGGTATATAAACATGTCTATCATAAAGGCGTTTAGCGTGCAATAAGTAAACCTTTCTTGATTTCTGCATGTCTTTTATATGCCATGCAACCAGGAGACCTGTATTTGAGACCGTTGTTGACTGTTGTTTTGTAAGTTATGTTAGTGACGTTTGGCACGTGTTTTTTGTTGACGTTTGTGATGTGTTTTCCGTAGTTGTTTCCATACGTGTTTTACTTAGTTTACTTACTTATTTTAACCCCAACCATGATGTTTTCCCTTACCCTAACTAAGTGATTTTCTTGCCTGAACATAAGTTAGTGGTTTTCTTGCCTAAACCTTACTGCGGATGTTTGTGTGGCGTACAAATGACACACGAAAAGCGGCGTACAAATGACATGCAAAAATGCGTATTCATGACACGCAGAATGTCCGTGTAATGTTGTGGTATTTATACACCTTCCCATGAGACAAGGTTGCGTTGACAGACTGGGGTGTTGATTCTCAGGAGGGTAATTTAATTACCTGATACTTTGGAGCTTGACTATAATAATTAAAAAAAAAAAACACTGATGATTGTTTTGACATTTTAGCATTTTCATAGCTTTCTTTTGGCTCTGTCTCACTTTGTTTTTCTTGATTGATCCTTTTTTTATTTCTGTTGTTAACTTTATGCTGTTTTATTACTGTTTCATCTTGATTATAATGCACTTTTTGTAAAATCACTGTTACAAAAGTGCTACATAAATAATTGTATTATTCCATTCTTTTTTTAAATATATGTCTGGCTGGCATCATCCTTATGCAGCTTCTAGCTTAAAGAGATAACATTGAAGAAATATTCACACCAATCAGTGAGCGTAACCACCACATTGCCATGGAAACGTGGCCCAAACTTAAACAGCACAAAGGGTTTTAATTCCCCTGAAATACAATTTTATATCAGCCATAGAAAAATGACAGTCTCACTTCACCTCTTGCTTTAGGATTTGAATAACTGCAATGCAAAATATATGTGCGCCTATTTCTGGTAGCAAGAATATCACAGCTTTATTGTGTCTTCTTCTGCAGCATGCTTATCACACAGGATGTGACACAGGATGCAGTAAGAAAGACATTTAACTTTGCATTTGGTTTGTGTTTCAAAAGAGAATACGTTTTCTTCTCCAGTAACTTTGATGGCACCAATTTGATTCCCTCAGTCCATTTACGGTGTAAATAGGCTACTACTACTAACACTTTTGTCTGCTCATTGTTTGTAGAATCAACTGTGACATATTTTGAGAAGGTAGAAAGCATGTTAGCCATAAAACTCATCTCATGAAACCATGTTGCAATGCTGAAATATATTGTCAGGTGGTTTATGCCACCGTGTGGCTAAATGCATGTATTGAGTTTAGGACAAACCATCCATCAAATCTCCATAGAGTGGATTTAAATGCATTTACTACTTTTCTATTTCTAATGAATTAAACCTTAAAGAGAGATTCAAAACAAAGACACACGCACAACCAAAGAGATCTCATCAGATCTGAACAAGGGATCAGTGTCTGTTATCCAAACTTTTCCATAGTGTTAGTATTAATGTTCAGCTTGACTGTTCAGTAGAGCACATTTTGAGTCACTTATCTTATTGAAAAATGTGTTGAATTTAACTTTAACTGATTGAACCATCTCTCATGCTCAAATCATAACATGGCAAACTGCAGCCCAACAGGCAACAACATCTGTCAGCGTGTCAGTGTACTGACTTGACTATGACTTGCCTCAAAACTGCATGTGATTATCATAAAGTGGGCATGTCTGTAAAGGGGAGACTCGTGGGTACCCATAGAACCCATTTTCATTCACATATCTTGAGGTCAGAGGTCAAGGGACGCCTTTGAAAATGGCCATGCCAGTTTTTCCTCGCAAATATTTAGCGTAAGTTTGGAGCGTTTTTTAGCCTCCTTCGCAACAAGCTAGTATGACATGGTTGGTACCAATGGATGCCCGCTACAACCAAAAAATCGCAAGTTGCGTTAATGCGTTAAATAAATAAATTACTACTGTAAATATGGTAAATATCTAATAAATACATGTAAATAATACTAGTACTTGTAATACTACTCATTCCATGGTAATAAATGTTGATATAGTAACCTATTACAAGCATAATAACAGTATATGGTTTAGTTTATTTTTACTATTAGACCTATATTTAAAAAACCTGTGGGGTCTGTTTTAAAAAAAAACGTACTTACTTAGTGAGGACATTAAAGGGTTAAGGCTAGGTCACTGTTAGTTACTGTTGAACATTTTGAACACTAAACTGCTAACAGGGTGCTATGTGCTGTGCTAAATGCATAAGTGATGTTTGTGGTGTAATGTAATCAGCCGGTCATGTGACCTGGAGATGATGTCATGGGCCGGGTCAGTATAGTTCGGGGGAGTTTAAGGAGTCATGTTTTGAACATGTACTGTGTTAACGTTCAAGTAAAGTGCCTGGAAGCTAAGCTCGAAGTAGTTGTTATCGTGTATGAAAGAACCTAACACAACGATGCTTTGCGAGGATAATCTGGGTCACTGAGCTATAGGTGCGGCTAGGTTAGGTCAGTCCAGATCAAAGCTGAGTGCTGTATGATAAACAGAGGACTCAAATTTCTACTTGTTCCCTGCAGCTTCAGGCCTCAGGTGGAGGCTGGATGCTGCTTCACCTGGGTGTCACGGTGCACAGCTGGAACCTCTGCAGGGAATTCCTCCACTGAAGTGTTTTTAAGTGATTAACTCTCTTTAGCATTTGGTTGGTTTTGGGGCAAGATGAGGCCACAAAAAAAAACACAAACAGAAATGTGCTCATGCATCTGCACACACACTTAACAAATTCAAACATATGCAGCTAAAAGAACTGATAAAAACTGTACGTGCAGACTGTGGCATGTGCATATCTGAGCAAACAAAAGAAAAGTGACCAGAAGAGCGAGAGAATAAATACTCCCTCCTAATTATCACCCCCAGATAAACATCTCTCTCTCTCTCTCTCTCTCTGTATGTCTATATACTCTCTTGCTCTCTCCTGCAGCTGCCTCCTCTCCCTGTGATTTTCGGCTCGGGTTTAGCCCCTCTCATTTCTGGCTGGGGCTTTTGAACAGGAGAGCGTGGCATTGTGGAAGGAGGGTGGGTGCTAAGCCCCGCGCCCCCGTGTGTTTATCTGCCTCTCCCAGCTGGGCTCCTCGGGGAACAAGAGATAGAGAGTTAGGGAGAGAGAGAGAGAGAGAGAGAGAGAGAGAGAGAGAGACCGATACAGAGAGAGGAAGAAAGAGAAGCCAGGGTACAGGAATGAAAACCGTCTGCAGTGCAAACAAAGCTCTGAAACATCTCCCTGTTTGCCCTCTTCTCCACTGACCTACATGGCATTGACGATCACAGCACTAATGCGAAGACCATGATTTGCTTTCAAACCAGTGTTGAGGTACATTTGCACTTCAATCAAAGGTTAAAAAAATACTACTTGTGATATTATTCACATATTTCGGTGAGTGGATGTGGATAAGAGTGCAAGGATTCTCTGTGAGGAGACTAAAACTGAACATACACTGTACGATTCCAGCCCGTTTCTGGCCCGAATTTTGAGCCGCACGACTCATTTTAGAGACGCCCCGAATTTCAGCTTTGTAAGGCGTCGTTTGCCGTGCAGTGTACTGGGGGGACCGAGGACTGATTAATTCCTCCCGACCGGCCGTCGGACAGATGTCAGAAATTTTGGCCGGCCATCCACAGGCTCTTGCACAGTTGAAGCAAAACCACGAGGCGATTCCCCAATGTCAGTGCCTTTTCTACTTTTTTTTATATCCATATACACCAGCGCCTCTTTTTTTCACCAGGCAGGATGGCACAGATGATCCAGGCAGCACTTTTCTGTCTTGTTAGCATTGTGACCCATAAAGACCTCTGTTAGCAAACAAACTTTACCTGCCTCGGAGCTTTCAAACAAATCTTGAAAACTGTCATCAGCCAGAAGGCCGACGGGCCATGTTTTTTTTTCTATTTTACACGTACAGTGTGAGCACTCTGGTCGTGGCTGACAATCGGATTGTACAGTGTGAGCACATAAATCGTGAGCTTTGGCTTTACATCACAAACAATCTACTCGTACAGTGGGAGTAGGAGTTACACAACAACATTTCTCAAAACATACAGTGTATGCCCAGCTTTAAAGGTACAGTGTGTAGGATTTGGCGGCATGTAGTGGTGTGATTGCAGATTGCAACCAACTGAGTACCGCTCCGCTCACTCAGTGGCCATACTGTGGTATCACATGACTCTTGAGATTGCGGTGAATACGTTGATACCAAACATGTCTTGCTAGCTTACTGGGAGAGGGGCTAAATATCGCTCCAAAGTTGAGCCGTCTTTACCACAAGGTCTTCGACACCTCCGTGGCAAACGGCAGTGTTATAACTGGCTGTTTGTGCCCCCTCTGGCGCATGATGTGCTTAGCGGTAGGGCCCGGTTTGGTTTGTCCATTCTGTTCTACCAAGTGGAGCAACATGGCGGACTCCGTGAAGAGCTCATTCTAAGGTAACAAAAACACAACTATTGTTAGTTTCAGGTGATTATTCACTAATGAAAACATAGTTATGAATATTATATTCCATTTCTGCTAATGGATCCCTCAAAATGTTACACACTGGCCCTTTAACTGTAGCTCGAGCAGGGTTGGAGGCTCAAATGAAGGAATGAATGAACACTGTGGAATAGCGGAGGCTGGCTGAGGATTATGAAACTGATCCACAGGCTTCAGGGCTTAACCGCCAGCAATCAGGCCTACTGTCCAATACAAAGAGCTCAACAGGAAAACAAATAGTAAACCAGGCAGAGAAGCAATGGGGAAAGTGAAGTGGGCAGAAAAACAGAGAGTATTTAAGGAATGGTGGCTTGGTATAATGAAGAACATTTGACTGTAAAATAAATATAATAAGAGGAGTAAGGCACAAGAGACAACGGAGGAGCTGCTCGAACAAGAGGACATGATAAGAGTGGTGGAGGAGGCGACGGAGGTTGCGCCGAGCGGGGAGGTGGGGAAGATCACGTCAAGAGGTAGAAGAGCTAAAAGGTGCATTCGCTGATGAGCTCCACTTGACATGTTCGCAAACGAGACAAAGATGCTTCACACACACACACATACACCGTCCACCTGCTCTATTCAAGTCAATAGGAATCGTTGCGGTGTCAAGTGGCTGCCTCAGCAGGAGAAAAACGCCTCAGATGTTCAGCCCCTCTCCCTGCCTGACTGGGAGTGGAAAGAAAAAAAAATCTAGGACACTCTTTATGAAGAAAGAAAGATGAAACAGAGAGCGAGACAGAGATTGAGAAAGAGAGGCATATCTCTTTCAAATTGCTTATCCTCTACTGTAATTTAAAAACTACTCTTAAAAACTACACAAACCAACCATGTGGAGCGTGTGGTCTGAACAGGGAGCAGATGAGCATACTGTATGCAGCAGGGCAAATTATTTTGTTGATAAGCATCTCTAAGTTTGGATCTTCTTCTCATAATTGGAGCTGTTCTGACTCAAAGTCATAATAAATTTGCACTCTAAAAAGCTCCAAATTTATATGAATTCACTGAAAGTAAACACAGGAATGAGCCCTCTGGATTTGTTTTTGTAGTTAACTGCATAGAGAACTACTTCCGGGTGAAACTTGCTGGCGAACCAAACTAGCTGCCCATTCATCTGCGCACGCCAGTCTGTTTACATGTCTATCTATTTAGCATGTGTGTTGATTAGGGCTGTGAGTCGACTTAGAAAAGCATCAGTTGGGCTTAAAATCCGTACGTAAACTAAGTAAAATACGTACGTAATCAATGTAGCAGAAGTACAGAAAACACGTCACAAATGTCACTTACAAAACAAAACACCGATCTCGAACATCGCTCTCTTGGTTGAAAGTCCTGTGTTTGTTGGACCCATCAACTTCCCCTCCCGCTCACCATAAGCAGCACTTTTTATTCTATGTCACTAGCTCTGAGCGTAGCATATTTACGCAGATGCGTTTACATTGCAGTCAGTACAGACTACATGGCGTACAAATGCCACGCCAAAAGCAAGAAAGGCGTTCTTATTACACGCAAAATGACTTGTGAATTACCGTGTCATTCATGTGCCATTTAGTGCAACCGGGCAGCATGTCACATTCTCAAATCTCAGAAACTCGCTGAGGAACATTTTAAGCAACCACAAAAACAAGCAAGATAATAAATTCCTTTACGTGCCCCATGTTATCATTTCTCTTCTGCTTTGGTGCACTCGGCTGTTTTTATTCTGGTGATCTTAATTCATGGAATATGCTGCTATGGATGTAGTAGCCTGTGTCATGTGCATTCATGCTTGCGTATTCATACAGCATTTCCATTCACTTACAGTATATCTCCATGTTTGCTGTGTGTGGATGGCTGCTTGTGCGCCTAAGAGTGTGTATCCTCCTCGTGCATGTGTGTGTGTGTGTTTAATCTGAGTGTTTAAGGACCTCGATGTGAGCATGCAATGTGTATGTATGTGAATGTAGAGTAAAAATATCTCCCTCTTTCCACTCAGGCAGAAGCATTAGACACAGTTCGCACACACACACTCACTCACACACACACAGTCTCACTGCTGCAGCCCGCCAGTGTGCAAAACATGAGCAATTTTACGCCAGCTAGTTGAGTACAAAACAAAAGGACAAACGCAGATCAGGAATGGAAGCACAGTGGGACGAGCAGACAGATGCACATTTATATTGAACTTTGACATAAAAGTGATGAAGGGATATCGCCCTAACTGACATACTGTGGTTGAAATATGCAAAATAATTTACTCTAATTGAGATTTTTAGGATTTTATTGTCTTTAAATCCACTTAAAATTGTGAAAAACATACTATAATATCCTTATTTCACACCTGAGACAAAACGCTTTTTTTCCAGCTCATCAAAATCTGCTAAATTAGTGTGAAAAAACTCAACTACTTCACTGACGTTTTACACAAAGAGGCGACGACCACAAGCCTTCGTGTGAAAGCTGTCTGATCTTTGCTTCAGTGGCAGCACCACAGAACAAAATCAGTAGCTCATTTAGCGCCGGCTAATCCCTTCCTGCACGGGGAGCGCTTTGTGCCCTGCATAGCCCAGATTCATCTCTCCCACTATCTCTCTCTCTGTAAGCTTGACTGACCACAAGCAGGCAGAAAATCTCCATTTATTTTTGTAGCAGTGCGCCTCCTTGGTGCTCCTCATCTCCCCATGGGGTTTCCATGGCTACTTAGTCAGGTGACCTAGCTGGAACCCGGCCCCCTGTGCCCTGCGGGGACAGTCGCTGCACTTATTAAGCTGGGGGCACCCAACGGAAATGTAATACAACCCCACTGTGTGGGTCTGTATTTGTATATGTTGCTGGGTTTATATATGCGAGGAAGAAATATCCTCACAAGAATCTAAAGATCGTCCAAATTCATGTCAGTCCCTGTGTCTCACTAATACTAGAGGTCCAGGTTAAGGACCAGGTGTGGATCGGGATCCAAATTAGTGGGTGTAGAATTAAGTGTGAATATCTGACGCGTAGAGCTTTGGTGTTAATATGGTGTTTTATTATTGGATTAGCTATAGACACATTTTAGGCTTTTCCAGTATAATTTTTTCACCACGCAACAAAACTACAGCAACGTCCACAGTTAGTGGTTTAGGCAAGAAAACCACTTAGTTAGGTTTAAGAAAAACGTCATGGTTCAACACGTTCTCACTCATAATGCATCAAATGCCACCACTTGGTCAGTTCCCCCTCGGCAACGGACCAAGGACGGTGTGTCAATATACACTTGTTACATGTCTAGTGTCCTTCCAAAATAAGCTTCTGTCTGCACAGGAAATTAGGTTTAGGCAACACAACCACTTAGTTAGGGTTAGGAAATGGTCGTGGTTAATGTTAGCTTCACTAGCGACTCACGTGACTCACAGGACGATAATGAGAAGTCACGTGACTAAAGATTGACGAGACAAAATAAGTCAACCTTACTTTTAGTTTCACACGGGACACGAAAAAGCCTTGTGTTAGTTTGACCAATCCACCCCAAACTCCCGCCTGCCCTGAACAGACTCTCATGCCATTAATACTTTGTTTACTCACTCCAACCGAATAACAGCGTGGGTGAGTTTAAATTGGAATTAGTTGAAAGTCCGGTCACATACTGTCGCTAAAGGGTGCCTCCGTGCGTTGGTTTCCGATTCTGAGGGGCATTCACCAAACAGTGGTATTTGACGAGTTGGGAGTGAGAACGGGTTGCAAGGTTGGGCTTAAAATAAGTACGGAAAATACGTAGGGAAACAACATAAAATAAATACAGAAAACAGTAATAGCACGTGACAAACGTCAAACAAAACCAAACACCGCGGTCTCGTCTCGAACACCGGCCTCCTGGTTAAAAGTCCTTTGTTTGTTAATCAGGTGGTCATTTGCTACTGATTTGTTAGGGGAAAAACGAAATAAAAAAGAGTAAGAATAAAGAAACAATAACAAAGACAGTTGTCAAACTGAAGGAGGCTTTTTAATCCGCAGACAGACGTGTTGGAAGAATACAATATACCGTAATATAGATACAGTGTGTCTTTGTGATATTTCTATTTCTTCATGCTCTTGTACGCGTACATACTGTCTCGACACCTGTGCTCTTCCATGTACTATGTGTGTGTGGGATGTCTCGTTGGAGGAGACACATCCACCTACAGGAGAAGACAGGCTAACCTTTCCCTGCCTGAGTCACAGATGGCGGACCATCGTCTCAGGGTCGAGAGGGACACCGAGGTCCAGCTGTGACCTGATGGTCAATAAAGGCCACGTCACATCCAGGAGCTCACCAGCGACCACAACCCTCAACCCCAGCTGATGTTAAGACCACATCATTACAGGAATGTTACTCAGATACGACTTCAAGCGGAAAATACTATGACCCGTAGCTGGTGCTGAACCATGAGAGAAATTATTGATTTCTTTCGAACCAAATCCGTTGTTGTCACGCAGTACAAATGTATTATTTTTGCCTATTCTAAAATTAATATTTCTGCATACTGGGGTCTCTAAACGGTCTTTGAATTACATAAATTGTGTATCACTGTAAAGTTGAGACTCTTGTGGATCCAATGAGCCCAACTGTATTCATGTATGATGATGTTAGTCCCCAAAATAGTCATTTCATTGTTTTAAACTTGACCTCACTGTATAAATGACCTGTGGTGACCTCTAGAATAATCACAGCCTCATGAAACTTTACAGCCACAAACTACAGACCTAGAGCATCCAGAGGATGGATGGTTTTCCCAGGTAGATTGACAATAAGGGGGTTTTTGAGCAGTTTTCCAGAACAGAAGTGCTTGCCGTCCAATCAGCGAAATCTCCAAATGTCAAACGTTTTGATTCCAAATCACAGCATGGCTTTTTCTATGGTGTTCTTCAAGGTCTTGGTGTCTTAATGTGGTATTTTGGAGGAATTATTGATCATTTTTATCAATTCTCGAGTGATAAAAATGGTTAAATTTAGCACCAAATCTGTGTCAACCCAAAAATTGCTGCAGCAACTTATGAGACATAATGGAGCATCATATACTTCAATTATATTATATATATATATATATTATGTTCTAAGCCCTTATACACCAACAATGTGACAACACAACATTTACACATTGCAACACCCAGCTTTAGCAGAATTAAACTACAGATTTCAAATTCTAAACATTCTTTAAATACCAAATAAATATCAACACACATGAACCAAAAAAAGCATCAAATTCTCCAATGAGTTTTTCGAGATCTGAATGATGATGGACCATCAGACATAAAAATTTTAATGATATGAGACATTAGAGAATGTCAGACTTTCTTAGATTATATTGACAGACAGATATCAGGGTTGACAGATATCACCAGCTTCAGAGAAATGTGTGATAGCTATTATGACGTGCCATTTTTGCAAAAGTTTCATTGGTGCTCTAATTCACCTGTCTAACCCAAAGAGACGTCATGACACTGACATGTTTGTTTAAATGGATACTGCACGCTTAACGGCATCTCTTGAAGCGTTTAAAAGAGGTGTCATTTTTTCCCCCGCGTCAAAGGGAACTGAGTGATTTCAGTGCTAAAAAAACAGATCTCTGACCTGGCAAGTCTCTTGTGATATCTGTCAGCAGCTGTCGCCAACCTATCTGCATCTCCCTGTTGTCACTTGTTTTCCTGTGGTGTGTGTGTGTCTGTGTGTTTATGCTCCTGCACAAACGTTTATCAAGAACATTGTGCAGCAATCTGTCAAAACCTATAACACATTACTACCGAGGTGATAGGTCAATGAAGAAATAACACAAAATGTGACAGAAGAAAGCACAGAGAGAAAGACCAAAAGACAAAAAGACAGAGAGAGAACGATTGCCTTGCATCTAATTTTGCTGCATTCAAAATCTGTTTAATCTGTGGTGTATTTTACTCATGTGAGGCTTTGCTGTATTTGCATAACTACAGAGTAATTCTGGCCCGTCTCACTCAAGTTCCCAATGAAAATAAACAGTGTTCATTCAGCCTAGTGTTTGGAGATTAGGGCTCCACTCCTGATATGTGATTCCTTTACAATACAAAAGATGTCTGCATTAATCGCAGTAAGAATTTGATTTCATGCTTTCTTCAGCAACATATTCTCACTTCCAACTCCTCAAATACCACTGCTTGGTCACTGCCCCTCAGCATCGGAGACGGAGACACGGGGTACCCCTCTTGCGTTACTTTTGTACGTGAGGGAGGTATGTCAATATACGCTTGTTACGTGCATAGTGTCCTTTCAAAATAAACTTCCATTTTCACAGGAAGTTAGGTTTAGGCAACACAACCACTTAGTTAGGGTTAGGAAACGGTCGTGGTTGACTGATTAACTTCACTGACTAACGACTCACGTGACTAGTGACGTATGTGACTCACGGGACTGACGATACTAACGACTCACGTGACTAATGACACTAACGACTCACGTGACTAATGACACTAACGACTCACGTGACTAATGACACTAACGACTCACGTGACTAACGACACTAACTACTCACATAACTAACGAGACTGACGATTCCGACGAGTCAAGTGACTATAGACTGACGTGTCAAAATAGGTCAACATTACTTTTAGTTTCACACGGGACATGGACAGTGATCTCCTGGTTGAAAGTTTTGTGTTTGTTTGTGTTAAAAAATGCGTCATCACTGCAGCACTCAATTAACACAATAGCTATATTTAATTTATCATGACTCCCCTAGCCTCAGTCTTACCACGATTTTAGCATTTTGTTAGCAAACGAATCAGCTCAAAAAAGTAAAGTCAGACAAAATCCACAATCATTGGCTAGAAATTAGAAACCTGTTTTCTTTTCTTTCTCTTTTTTAACCTCTGGACCCATAAACTGGACCCCGAAATTACTGAAAATTTCAAGTGGTAAATCTGCTGGCGTTAACTTTGTAAACCGCATACAGTATGTGCTGTGTGAGAAAGTGAAATCTGACAGGCATAGCAACAGTAACTAAGGGGGCGGGACTTAATGGTCCCATCAAAGATGCTTCCTGGACATTTTTTGGATGTTACAAATATTTATTGTATATTTAAGTACGGGGGCTTCCATGAGCCATAATCTGTTTGTCTAGTCTGAATCAGAGTGAAATTGATACATTTGGTTCGTTTTCTATTTAGTCTGGTTCGGTTTCACGTTGCAAAAATTAAAGTGGACCAAATAAAAACATAATTTGCTGAGGGGCGTGTACAAAGGAGCAAATTTATCATTTTCGCCTTGAGAGCTGCCACTTCTATGCAGGGAATCACAGACTTTGAAATATTGCTGTTGAAGTTTTTGCACTGATCTACTGTGTGCATGAATCCTTTCTCCTCCAGTTTATCCCAAACAACTTCATAGACGTCACTATTTTTGTGCCCAGATGTCAAGCAAACATTGGACTTCTGCAGAAGTCAAAGTCAGACTTGTTAACCTGCTGCTTACCTGTGTCCATCTCAACAAACGCCCACACAGGCAGCTTGGTTCGCTGGGAAACGGTTCGAAACCGCATGCGAGAGGTGGTTGTTTGGATCCACACCAGAGTATGATTACTGCGTTCACAACGGCCAAAACGAACCGCACCAGAGTTCAATTAAAACTGACTAAATGTTGGCTTGTGAACACGCCCTAAATACTATAGTCAGGCCCAAGCAATAATAAACCCTCTTTACAAGTAATCTCTTGTGGCACAGCTTTATCTCGCACAAGCACAAACATACACTGTGCTCTGCCCACCCTGAGGCAAACTAAAATGGCGTTACAGTAAAGTACTGAGGATGACATCATAGGACAGTGGGTCAGTCCTGGGTTTTTGGATGAGAGGAGGACCCTTACTCATGAATTAGACTCATGATGGACTCATTCTTTGTGACTCATCAGCCTGAGTTCTTGCTGTAGTACAGGAGGCCACTGAGTTGAGACAGTACTTGTGAAATCGCCCCGTTGTGAGATGATACAACAGCCATGATGATGCACCAGTGCATAAAAAAGGCATGTATATCATTTGCATCATGTGCTCAATCAACTGTACAATTTTGTTCTCTTTCTCCCTCCATCTTTCTCTCTCTCACACACACACACACACACATGCTCACACACATGCAGTGAAGAGTTTGGGCACATCTCAAAGGACAGCTTCTGCATGAGTTGGTCCATGGTGGAGAGGAGGGGACCTTACAGCTGTTTGGAGCGGAATATGCCAGCCACTGACAGTGTGCCAAACAGGCCAAGAGCACAACCACACACACACTTCCTGCAGACATGGCTGATTATTAATTTGCCTTATCCTTGTGCAGACCCAGTACTGACTGGAGATGCAGGAAACCTACTAGTCTGCTGCTGCAACTATCTTGACTAAAGTTTATCGTAACCTTTAAACAAGCTTCTGTTTGTCCACATGACCAGTCAGCCATACAGTCAAGGGTTCATTATCATTAGCAAAGCAAATGTCAATGCAGCCGTTAACGCCGGAGGGCACGTAAACAAAGAACTGACACACATGTGTTTCTACTGGTGTCATAATGTGGGAAGGAATTCACTGAAAGCCTTTTTGATAATGATGAAACATGATTGTCAAAAAGCACAGAAAATACAGTGGTTGGCACTGTTTTTCACAAGTGATTGCCATGTCAGTCTAACTTCAGCTGAATAAGGTTGAAAGGCAGTCGGCGGTCTGAAAAACCCAGTCCAGCATCCCTCGTTATTGCATCTTGTATGTTGGATAACTCTGGAGCCTTTTCGGAGCCGGCCGCCATGTTTCTACAGTAGCCCAGAACGGACAAACCAAACACTGTGTTATCTTTTCCTGCTTGGGACAGAGTCGATAATGTGTCTTGCTCCGGAGTCAACATCCGTCACTCCACCCAGCCGCAAGATTTCTGTCTTTTTAGTCGGGACTCTTGTTGTTTATGAATGGGATCTGTTAGTGTGTGGTGTTTTGGCTGTTTTGGCCAAATCGTTGCTCCCCATACACTATAGGAACAAAACTGTTAAATTTAACATAACATGTCGTTACGTGTGGGGTCTCTCCCATTTTCTAAATCTTTTAAATAAGGCTGTCAATCGATTAAAACATTTAATCGCGATTAATTGTATGATTGTCCATAGTTAATCATGATTAATCAAACGCAGCGCAAATTAACCACACATTTTTTATGTGTCAAGTATTTAATACTCTTATCAACATGATAGTGGGCAAATATGCTGCTTTATGCAAATGTATGTATATATTTATTACTGGAAATCAATTAAAAACACAAAACAATGACAAATATTGTCCAGAAACCCTCACAGGTACTGCATTTAGCATAAGAAATATGCTCAAATCATAACATGGCAAACTCAGTGTGCTGATTTGACTATGATTGGCCCCAAAACTGCATGTGATTATCATAAAGTGGGCATGTCTATAAAGGGGAGACATGGAACCCATATTCATTCACATATCTTGAGGTCAGAGGTCAAGGGGATTCCTTTGAAAATGGCTATTTGACCAACTGAGTCTCTGTGGAGATCCCTTTCCTCTCTGGTATTAGAGAGGAACAGTCTAACAACACAACTACACCGCTGTTTGCTGCTGCAGAATAAATCTGAATACCTGGGTCATTATTTGAATTGTTTGCATTTTTTATAAGCCCACTGGCCAGCAGTGATGTTGGAAAAGTTTCCCTCTTTTCAGTTGTGCAGTTGCGAGGGGCAGAAAAAAAAGAAGGCATATTATAAAAGGAAAAGGTCACTTTTGTAATGGTGTCACGAAGGTGCAGTGGTCGCCTGCCATCCTCGGGTATGTGTGCATGTAGGGGGGAAATGTTAAACTAATTGTAGTTTGCATATTGATGGTGTATGATTACATGTGTGTGAATACTACCAGGTGATCTTTGGATCAATACGGATGTCACAGGACGGTGTGCAGTCATGCTCACACAATCACACACACACACACACACACACACACACACTCATAGAGTGTTATCTTAATCATACAGATGGTGCTTTGGATCATCTGCTTGTTCTGTGGCTCTGGCCCACAAATATCACAGCGAATCTGGTCACACACAAACAGCCGAAAGGGACGCACCACTGGGGAACTCACCTCACTGATAGACATCTGCCTTATCCCAGCTATTTAGTGTCACGTGTCTGATGACACTTGTGAGTGTGAGCGAGGTTCAACCCCCTTTTGCCTGTCACAAAAATCTGTTTTTATTAGATTTTTCTTTTTTTAATGCTCTGCAGTTTGAGGATCCCTCTGCACATTTGATGCCATTTTACAAAAGTGTGAAAGACGGCTTACACATACATACACTGTAAACAATTGCCGTTAATTTACAGCAGGATTTCAACAGTATTAACCTGTTATTGCTAAAAACAGTGCTTTACTGTTAATACAAAAGAAAGTTACGCTCATAGGCCGTTTTTTAACTGAACTATAATGCATTCTTAAAAAACAGCACTTTACTGCTGATCAACTGTCTAAAGTATCATCAATAACAGTTTCATGCAGTATTTTTTTAATTCTGGGACCAGATCTGCTCATGTGATTAAATAATGGTTATTAAAATGTATGTAAAAAATACAACCTAAATAGTGCATTAAAACAAATCAGTAAGATAATGTAAAAGAAAGGTGAAAAACAGCTATATAATGTATCTTTAAACAGTAAATTAACTGTAAAGTACTGTGAAATTAATAAAGTTCAAACTGCATTTTTCATTAATAGTACAAAGCTGTTAATTTCAGCGACAGTATAATAATGTTAATTTTACAGTAACATAAAGGCAACCCTGCTGCCATCAGTTCTTTACTGTTATTTTACTGGGAAATTCTTAACAGTGTACACATGTATATCATATCTGTGCACAAGCTGAATATACCCTCATGGCTACACTCATTTCTCTAAACTCACATCAAAGAAAATCACTTATCTCTTTTTTTTGCCTTCAGGCTTCTCTGCACACTGTACAACAAACATGAGAGTCTACAAACCCAGGCACCCAGACAGAAAAGAGGTAGGAAAAGCTTTGATTCAGTCAGAGCTAGGACAACCAGTCCTCATTGTTGATTCCTGTTATATCATTGGAGTAAAATGGGGCATTTCTTTTTTTTGGGGGGGGGGTAGACTGGCGCACAGGGTTTGGCACAATAACGCATCCAAAATACGCATAATTGAAAAGCTACATAACACCACTATGAAGGCACCAAAAAGCCAACAGATGTGATAAAGTTGAAGTTGCACCAGAGAGAGATGCAGGAATTTATCAATAATTAGGAATAACATCATTACACGCTCATCACATCCTACATTATATAATGTATTTACTGCATAATTATTGCAAAAATAAAACATTAAAGTTCCAACTCACCCACTCCAAAACACGGATAAATCCCAGAGGTAATTTCAGCACTTGAAACATCCCCACAGATGCAGGCTGCATGAAGACACAAGAGCAGCTTTTTCTCATTTCCATCATCAATTAAAGGCCAATTTAGCAGATAAATCACACACATGTGAGTCCAACTTGGATGATTTACTAACCTGATCGGTTGAGTCCATTTCAGCAGCAGGCTACTTTTCCTTTCTTACTTGTTTGATTGGATGTAAACAATCTCAAACCGCAAGCCAAGACACGATTGATGCGTCTGTCGCGCGTAACAGTCAGAGGGGCACTCGGCTCTGATTCCGAATTCGACCGGAAAAACCCGAGTCCTCTTCAGGGTTTTTTTTATTCTGGGAGGTGTTTGCCATAGAGACAGGCTGGGATTGGTCTTCACAAAGAGGAGAGACGCCTTCATTTTTTGTTATTCGAGGAAACTGATTGTTATTTTTATCAATCTGGGTCAATCTCGTGTGTTATTTCCAATTGCACCCTCATTGATCATGATTTTTTATTTAAATAATATACAAATCAAGTCAATAAATGATCTCAAGGTAAAATGATTTAAAAAAATATTTCATATTTTAAATATTTGTTTGGGTTGAAGACAAAACAAGCTCACATTTAATAATCATAACATAACATAAAATAATTGTTGTTATTTTCACGCTCATTGATTATATGATTTTAAAAAAATAAACATATACAGCTTATAAATGATCTCCAGGTAAAATTATTTAAAAAATATTTTATATTTGAAATATTTTTTGGGGTTGAATATAAAAGAAGCTCACATTTAATCAGACATAATTTGAATTTGTTGTTATTGTAATTGCTATTGTAGGCTGCTATAGCTGCAGCTAGAGGGCAGCAATATATCATCAAAATATATTATCATTATATGTATTATAGCAGTACAATAAATGGCCTATATTATCCCATTAAACTTAACTTAATCAAACCTCACCACTTGATCACTTCATATATATATATATATATATATATTAATTTATTTTGGATTGCATGCATTTCATTTAATTTGTGCATCAATTTTTAGTAGTAGAACATTTCATGTCATTTTTGTATTTCATTTTTAGCTTGTAATTTTACATTTTTCTTGTCAACTAAACTTAAAGTTGTAGAACATTTTCATTTTCATCGTCATCTAACTAAAGACCCATTCAAAACACCCATTGACTTTGAGGAGAGGGACCCGGAAGTGCTAAAATGCGAACTCATTTCCGGGTTTGAGGACTCAATCCTGTAGCACTCAATTCCCAAGCCTCTGGCTGCACAACTACTTCACTCAGAGCAGCTGTCAATCACAGCTGTCATCATGATGTTTCACCACCCTTTTTTATAGTATCAAATAACTTTATCAAAAATTAACATTTGAACACACATCAGTGTGATAAGAAGTTCCTAAAATGACAGAAACCATCTTTGGGAAAAATGTATTTGATATGTACCTTGACTTTTTAGTTTGGCCCATGTCCCATCCGCTAACATGGAGGGGTAGGCTTTTTGACCTGCAGCCAGCTAGCAGGGGGTGAACCAGATGTTTTGGCATCACTTTTCGTTCATCACTTGTCGTCCATTTTTACATGAAGTATATGGACAGACGTTCATTTTCTGAGCTGAATTCTGTGTAGACCAGACTGACAGGTCCACTTGCTACCTCCAAAACTTTAAGGAGCAGTCCTACCAAATAAGTTTCAACATTTACCAAACTGGAAATGTGACTCACTTGGTAAAGACTTGTGTTATGCAATCTCTGACAGCCAGGAACAATTGCAGGCTCCATTCATGCATGCTCACACACACACCTGAATCTCACTGAACTCAAGATGACAGACAATTCCTGTAAAGCCAAGTGCAAACTGCTCTGACAGTGTGGCTAATTTTACAACATCTCTCCTATCGCTCCTTCGCTTTTACTCTTTCATTTTCTCTCTCCCCCCGTCTCTCACGAGCACACACACATGCATGCACAGACACAAACATTGTGAAGCATGCACTCAGGAAACAGCAGTTAAAGTTAAAATAGCTCTATAAAGGGAAAACGTTCTTGTCTTGCCTGTTCGTGTTAATAATTAGATGATGTAAATTGCCACTTATTCGGGAGAGAAGATGCATAAATGTCGGTCTGCTGAAGAAATAATATGTGTCTGTGACCCAAAATCAAGTTCTCAGTGCAGACTTGTTCCTGAGCTTTGACTGGCTTTGGCCGACACTAGTGACCTTTGACCTTTCATGTCACAAAAAGGCCTCAAAAAATGTCCACAGAATGTAAAAACTCCAATACAAAAGCAAATGAGTGTAATTCTGCACTTGATCGTTGTTGTCATATTAGTACAGCCGGAGTACAGAAAAGCAATATCTCCTTAGTATTCATAATATTCTCATGTTTTTTTGAGCATGGAAGGTAACTGTTGACCTTTGGGAACAAAAGGCTCTATGTGTAGCCAAAAAATGTAAGCATTTGGGAAGTTTATTTCATACATTTCTATGTTATTCCCTTAAAGAAATATGGATTTATCATAGAAAATGTCTTTGACACATGAACATCTCTCCCTGTGAGTAGCATTTAAAATAAAATTAAGTCAGCATATTGTAGGGAAATACATATTTGGTCCTTATTGTAATTCACTCCGTTATTAGCTGCTGATATGCCGCCCCCTGCAGGCTCACGGCCCGTACTGTCCAATCACTCTCACGCTTTATTTGCATGTTATATAATTGGGGTGGCATGTATGTGTGGCTATGGGGAGGAAATTAAAAGCCAGGCAAGCAGAGGAGCACTGGGTCTGCAGGCCCTGGTGTCAGGACACATACTTGAGTCCACACCTCTGATTTTAGCTGTCAAACAAACACACACTCAAGTTATTCCAACGACAGTAACTATTAATTCTACTAGATCTTGTCTTCACCAAAGTTGTGCTGTTCTGTGTCTCTCTTCCTGAGTAGAAAATGACTTTCTACGGCTACGGTCAGCCCCTGGAGACCCAGCCTCATCACCAAATGAAAAGATATGTAAGCTTCTCTGTGCAGCTGATGTTTTCCTCATGTTTGGTTTCCCCAGTTTGAGGTAAAAGATGGTAGATTTCTATCCTGTCGTGTGGCTGATGCATAGAAACATGTTTCTACAAACTTAGTCGCACACATAGTTGCCAGGACGCAGCTTAAAGCTGTGGAAGGAGAAAACTCCTTATCAGTTTAAATGACAAGATGTGGCTGTAAGAGAGAGAAAAACATCATGTTCCCACTGACCAAGAAGCCAAAGATGGAGCCTCTTTATCACCCGACACAAAAAGATTCAGTCTCGGTCCTCGTATTGAATGTAACCCACAGCTCTTGTTCTTTCTCCATCCTCTGTCTCCTTGTTGCTTAAATACAATTTCTACAGTTGTTACAGCTCTTTCCACACCAGTCTTGCATTTAAGTCTAAATGTAATCCTTCCTTAAAACTGTGGTTATCCTGCACTGCTACATTACACACATATGTGATACAGACAAAAAAAAGATGACAGTGATGCATTTTTGCCATACATTTTCACACCTGACAGTGTTTTTATATTTTAATATTCACATAGCTGGTTTACAACAGGTTCATTATATGACTGAACTTTGGCAAAAGAAAAAAAAAATACAACTATGTACAATATATATATAAATATATAAAACAACTTGACAGTATAACATAGGTATCACTAGTTGACAGACGATGTACCGCAGTTGTACTGTATATGTTATTATGGTGCACATTAGAAAGATGTTCAAAGCAGACTGAATTTAAAGGGTTGACAGGCATCTGTTTTATCTTTTTTTAATTAATGTTTTTTATGTTGCAGAATGAAATTCTGGTGGTTCACATTAATGTTCACCAGAGGTAATGAACACTAGGAGGAAATGGTAGCTATAGGATGTAAATGTCCAGCACATCTGGAGCTTAGTACTGTAAGTGGTCCACATGACCTATGCATTTGTACAGATACACATGTACTCCTTGTAGAGCCTCTACACAAGTACCTGTGTAGTTATTGAACCTCAACACATTTTTAGTACCAACCACACTGTGTCTGTAGCACTGAGTATCAAAAGCTATATCAATTAGAATTAGATTCTGAATCTTATTTACGAGGGTAAACAGCTGGGTAAAAAAACATTTGCTCAAATCATAACATGGCAAACTGAAACCCAACAGGCATCAACAGCTGGCAGTGTGTCAGTGTGCTGACTTGACTATGACTTGCCCCAAAACTGCATGTGAGTATCATAAAGTGGGCATGTCTGTAAAGGGGAGACTCGTGGGTACCCATAGAACCCATTGTCATTCACATATCTTGAGGTCAGAGGTCAAGGGACCCCTTTGAAAATGGCCATGTCAGTTCTTCCTCAACAAAATTTAGCGCAACTTTGGAGCGTTATTTAGCCTCCTTCATGACAAGCATAACATGGTTGGTACCAATAGATTCCTCAGGTTTTTCTAGTTTCATATGATGCCACATGAATAAGTGTATCTCCCACAATGTCAAACTATCCCCTTTAAATACTGGTTTTGGACAATTCTAGATGTATTGTAATGGACAGTGTGCATTTAGGGGGATCTAGGGTTTTGTAGAATACTGTCAATAAAATCTTTAAAGCAACATTTTGAAAAAATTTATTGGTACCAAAACTCACTCCCGTTATTATCGAAACATTTCAAAAGATACCTAACCCTATTCTCTACTCAAATATGCACCATGAATCGCAGCAACACGTTCTTATCCCAACACGTCACACACCGCCGCATTGTCACGCCCCTTATTATCACTTTATGTTTGGCATCAAAGCCCCTTTATTACACGGCTTTGTTTAATACTTGATTCTGATCGGTCAATCACGGCGTTCTACGGTCTATTATTTCTTTATAGCACTGTTGCTATGTATAACAGGCCGTTGCTATGGGCGCAGTTCTGATGTCGGAGCTCTGGCGGACCATATTTATGTCAGATTATTGATTTCTTAAGTAAGTAGCCGTGTAATAAGTGGGATAATGTACAGCGAGCCGGTCATTGTTGTGAAATAAACCCTGTCAGGATGATGCAAGATGGGTGTCGCATCGCCCTGTCGGAATTTATATCACAACAATGACTGGCTCGCTGCACATTATCCCTTACATAGTTACCCTTGGCGTCACTTTAGGATTAAGCAACAAAACCACTATAGATAGGTTTAGGTAAGAACTACATTGTTGGGCTTAAAACTACTACGTTTGTAACGTGACAATGACACTGAACGTTGTGAACACAGGACACGAACGAACAGCTGATTGTAATGTGAAAGTGAAACTTAATGCTTCCCCTCCCGCCTGATGTGTGTCTTTTCGCTCTATAAACTACGTCACCACACTCACAGCGTTTACTGTTGCCGCGGATGGGTTTACAGTTTATTTAATGGAGCGCCCGGTGCATTTCATACCCGCGCTAAAGGGTGCCGACAGCTTAGACAACACCTCTGTATTTGACGTCCTGGGAATGAGAATGGGCTGATCATTAATGACGTCTGTTCTGAAGTTCTAAGCAGGACTTTGACTCGTGGACAGGTTGACTCCGTGAACTTTTCGCATGTGCCTCTTCATCAGTAGCCTCTCAGTAAATAACTCATCACAGTCCCCGCATTTGTACGGCCTCTCCTCTTTATGTTTGGCTAAAACGTGTTTCCTCAGAGTTGAACCCCTGTTGAAAGATTTGCCACAGACGTGACAGCTGAAAGGCTTCTCCCCTGTGTGAGTTCTTATATGTTCTGTCATGTGTCCTTTCAGTTTAAAACACTTGCCACAGAAATGGCAGCTGTAGGGTCTCTCTCCTGTGTGCACCCTCATGTGGTTCTGCAGATTGCTCTGACAGGGGATGTGTTTGCCACATATGTGACAGTCAAAGTTTCCCTTGCTGTCATGCGACTTGCTTTCGTGCGTCTTCAGGTGCCATGTGAGCACAGTTTTTTTGGTGAATATGTAGTTGCATATGTGGCAGCGGTATAAGGTGGTGCTCGTCTTCTCTTCGGAGGGCTCCGGCTCCTCTGCAGGGGTTTGCTTTGTCTCTCTGCTCTCCTCTGCCGCTCTACAGTCTTCTAGCTGCTGCACCGTTTTGATGAGTTCTTTCGTCAAGGCGTCGCCGTCATCGCTGTCCTCCGCTGAAGGTTGATCCTCGATCCCGTTGATCCACAGCTCCTCCTTGTGCTCCTCTTCAACCTGAGAGGGTCCCGGCTCGTCCTGGCACTCAGCCGGGCTCCACTCCTGCTGTTTAATGGAAATCTCCTCCGCGGATGTCGCTGCAGTTGGCTGTTTGGCATCTGCAAGGATGGAAACAGGAATGCATTAAATAGTGCCAAAGTAGTGCTCCCATCAATCCACACCCATCAGGACTTTTACCTTTGAGATCAGCAGAGCCACATCAACTTCACGAAGGGACAAACCAGTCAAGAGTGTGAAACTCAGAAGAGCCTCAAACTGGGAACTATTTTCTTGCGTATGTGTGTTACACAAAAACATAACAATGACAAATAATTACTATTTTGTTTTAAGGAATGAATTTAAAGGATGCGTGTAGTATATCTGGATACATAAAGGTGTGTTGCCTTGTAACCACCTTCTAACATTAACAGTATGCATGTCAATCTTTCCATAGTCTCAGAGGCACTACGTACCTTAAGATTGAATGCCCGAAAAGGTGTGTGAATGACACAAAAGGCATTAGGCGTGTCATTTTCACACCATGTAGTCTGTACTGACTGCAATGTAAATGCATCCGCGTGAATATGCTCCAATCAGAGCTAGTGATGTAGAATACAAAGTGAGAAAGACTTCTTATGGTTGGTGGATGGGTCCAACAAACACAGGACTTTCAACCAGGAGACCGGTGTTTCATTTTGTAAGTTACATATGTATTTTACTTAGTTTACGTATTTATTTTAAGGCCAACTGTGATGTTTTTTCCTAAACCTAATTACGGTAAGTGGTTTTCTTTACCCCTGCTGCTAGGTTACTGCACCTTCATACATGCATATATGGGCCTCGGCGAGGCAAAACATGACACTAACACGCTATCCTCTGGTGGACAGGCGGGTCTATTACATGCTTTGGTGTGATACCGAGTTGCAAATTTTACCCCACAGGTCATTTGCCTCAAATTTGATTGCTGGAGTGTTTTTGCAGCCTGTGTTAATCTCTCCAAACAGCGGCTCATTTGAATACTCCTTTCTCGTATATTACGAAAATAGTTCACCGAAATGTGTTTCTGAACCTTTCAAATATCAAATAAGCCATGCAGTTGCTGAACCTGTCTTTATTTTAGATCGACAACGGTTAATTTAAAACTTTACAGAGGTGGCGAGTCGCGCTAGACGCCCCTGATTTGCATAAAGTAGCCTAGACCTCAACTTTATGCAAATGAGAAACCACGCTACCAGAATACCACCAGCATTGCACGGCTGCTTACATAGACAATGAATAGGAAGCATGGAATGGACGGATCCTGTGGACACGTACCATTACTCCACACCGTCAGATTTTCAGACTCAACTGTCGCTGACTCAAGTGACATAACTTGAGTCACAAAAGGCTTTATATAACTTTTTTTTTCTAATATGCAGTAGTACAACCCAAGACCTGTAAACAGACTTTGATGTGTAAAATCGAGTTCCCCTTTAGAGTCACTTCATACCGTCTCACTGACCTCTGGTTGAAAGTGTCAATCATCTGACTACCATCAGAATCCCTGATTGTTTTGCACTTTTAACAACTTAAGGGATCCTTATCAAAATATTTATGTCAAAATACCTCCACTGGTTTCCACATATATTGCTCACAAACACACAATGAAAAAACTGCAGCTGTAATTACATGTAGGCTACTGTAACTTTATTGGTATTGCACTTTTCAAAACAGTACATTACACATTGCAAGCCAATAAATCAATGTTACATTTGAATTAAAGGCAGAATTTAAGGAAGTACAATAACAAAGTTGAAAAACACAGTGCAAATAGCAAATTTTGTATATAATAATAATAAAAGCCCTTGAGATGTATTTGTTTTGCAGGTGTAACTTTATGCACTTGTCAAAGTCCAAAAGTTGTTTAACTATTTATTTTAGGGATGCACGATATATATTGGTCCAGATAATGGTCGGCCGATAATGCGAAATTTATATTATTATGTATTATTCTAATAATGAAATTATAGCCAATAAATTATCGGCTGATAATACGAAGCCAAATTGCTTTCACTGACTTAACAAGCGCAGCATCCACACACAGTAGGTGGTGGTATGCACCTTTGAAGTTGGTTTGCGATCTGCCAATAAATACAGAGAAGAAGAAGAACAAGCGCAGAAGGCTGACTAGAGAGCCAAACATGATGTCGCTGGAGTGGAAGACAATATAATTGCAATTTGCTGGAAAAATTGTGATGTCAGTTAGATTAAATTGGGTCAGAGCTATAGAAAGGAGGAGTGCCTCTCCTTCCGGTGGACCCCATGGGACCTTATTTCGGAAAAAATATGTACGGTAGTCAAGACAAATATTATTTGGTCCCGTTTGAATTGCGCCATGAATCACACATATGATGATTGTTAATTTAAAACAAACTTCAACAGTTTTACAAAGAACTGTTTAAAAACTTTTAAATTGACAAACATATGTGTGATTAATGGAGCAGTTCAAACGGGATCAAAAAAATATGTCTCTTGCTGTTGGACTAACGTTCCTATTTTTCCTGAAATAAGGACTTATGGTGGTCCACTGGAAGGGCCGTGACTTCGCCTCTCTATGGAATATTAAATCATCCATCTTTGCTCACAACATCTTAGCCTTTTTTATCCTCAGGTGTGCATGAACTACAGGTTATGAACTTCTGAAGCAGGTAATCATTGGTTATTGGTATCGGCTGATAAAAATCTGTATCGCGAATCCGTAATTTAAATTTATTTGGTACAGCCAGTATATTTCTACTGAGCGTGTTACATGTTAGATTTGAAGCAGATTACAGCAACTCATCAGGAGCATCCAAACATTATGAGAAGTTGTATTGGTGCAGTGGAACATAATTTGGGGAAGCATGTCAGCTGCAACTTCAATAAACATACAAGCATAAAAGGCAAAACCATAAAGAAGCCATCGTCATCAGACTCAGTGCAATTTCTGAACTTAAAACAGTAGTCAGCATCAGCATCGCTTCAGCAGCTGTATTTCATACAGAGAAGGTGACATCGTGGACCGTCTTCATGTGCTGTTTGAACACAACGAGCAGAGGAAAGCGCTGGCTGCACTGCATGCACTTGAACGGCATGTTCTCCCTGTGTTTGAGCCTGGCGTGTTTAGTCATGGTCGAGGATCTGTTGAAGCTTTGCCCACAGATGTAGCAGGTGTAAGGCCTTTCTCCAGTGTGAGTCCTGATGTGTTCTTTCATGTGGCCTTTCAGTTTGTATCTGTTACCACAAATGGGACAGGCAAATGGTTTCTCTCCGGTGTGTGTTCTCATGTGGCAGATCATGTGACTCCTTGAGTCTGTTATTCTACCGCAGATGACGCAGGTGAACGCTTGGTTGGTGGGCTCTGGTACACTTTGTGTTTCGTGAACTGCAAGGTGCAACATTAACTCGACTTTTCTCAGAAAAGGCTCACAGCAAATATTACAAAAAAACATGTTATTCTTCTTTGTATATAATGGAGAGACTCCAAAGGATGGTAACGCTTGGTCATCTTGTGATGGTATCCCATATTCCACGTGCTCTCCGACTGTTACGACTCGAGTTAGGTCGTCTGGCGCTTCGTATTCGCCGTGCTCTCCAACTGTCACAACTTGAGTTAGGTTGTCTGGCATCCCAGTTTCTTTGTGCTCTCCAACTGTGACAATCTGAGTTACTGTGTCTGTAACGCTGCTGTATGACAGACATACAGGTGCCTCCACAGACCTGGTCCAGAGGTCAGTCAGTTCCTCTTTAATGGGCACGATGACCGGCTCCTCGTTGGCCTCACTGGGAATACAATCCTTCTCTATCTTCTGCTCCTGAGCACAAACCTCCTGTGTCGGTGTGGGCAAATCGATCTGCCTTGAATCTGCAACAGTGGATAGGAAAATGTTTTTGGTAGCAGCTAGAAAAAAAATCACTTCTCTGATCACACATGAACTAGATGTTGGGAAACTCAAATGATCCCCCAGCGGTGACCGTCGTCCTAACAGCGCCAGAGAAATCAAAAGCAAGTTGTGGTCTGAAAGCAGTGAGTTAATAAAAATGCATTTGCAGGACACCAAACATTAGAAAACACAATAGATAGAGTAGAGGTGATGCAGGTGAGATTCACAAGCTTGATTACCACACCTGTGCATTGTGAGCTATTCATAATAGAGTGCTACAGGAATGAGTACTAAAACCCAATAAGGGGTTAGCATTTTACCACTTCCGGTTCCTTTGTCTGGAAGTCAGTGTTTTTTTTTTAATGGGTCTTTAGTTAGATGCTTGAAATAACACAAGCTGAAGAAATGTTAATGTTTTATTCTATGATATAAAATACGTCTAATACTAACAAGTGGCTAAATGAAACTACTAAACGTCATCACGCCGACTTGTCCGCCTCTACAGCCTTGTTGTGTATACTCGGGGCTCATGCGACCGCGGTGTTGTTCGTTTATAGCCTAATGTTAGCTTTTTACTTTTGCCGATTGTATTCACACTTCAAAAATCATAAAAGTGGTGTTAATTTATGAAGATTATCTCACGGAACAAAACGTGTAAGCATCATAAACGTTTGTTTGCTACAGAGCTTATTTTCTGCAATAATCCAAAACCCAACGGAAAAATCACGTCGGCTTTTTGTCGAGGGAACCCAGGGCGATGCTGACTTCCTGGTTGGCTGTCAAAAATACATCATTACTGGAGCTCTCTATATCATAAACAGGCCTGACAACTGATGCAAGAAACAGAAATGTGTGTAGAACATGAGCCAAAACAAGTGAGACTGTACTGTAATGTTTCTCAAATAAGCACATGAATTATTCATAGATAATGAGCATAAGGTGACAGAGAGACCTGGTGTCAAATGGTAATGTGAACTTACTTCAGGGAAACAAAGTGATCACTAAACAAGGAGTAGTAATCACATAACAAGGTACCTGAGCAAATGGCTCTAAATGCAACACAACACCAACACTCAGAAGGCATTGAAACCACTACTCTGTATACAATACTGCTGCCACACATTATTAGCGGTCTTTAATCCTACCGGTTTTAAAAGGTACAGTGTGTAAGATTTGGTGGCATCTAGTGGTGTGGTTGCAGTTTGCAACCAACTGAGTACCCCTCCGCTCACTCCTCCCTTTCCAAGACTGCGGTAACGTGAGGCCGTTTGCCTCGCTCAGAGGCCATCCTCCCCATAATAACACTACTTTAGGAGCAACGGAAGTCAGACGGCGGCTGGCGGCACCACGGTTTTGCACTCTGCGGCTCACGTTACTGCAGTTTCACAAGCGTGTCGGAGAACTACGGTGGCCTTCAGGTAACGTAAAAAAAACGTGAAAGGCTCTCTCTAGAGCCAGTGTTTGGTTTGTCCGTTCTGGGGTAATGTAGAAACATGGCGGAGCAACATGGCAGACTCCGTGAAGAGGACCCGCTCCCTATGTAGATATGAAGGGCTCATTCTAAGCTAATGAAAACACAACAATTTCAGGTGATTATACACTAATGAAAACATAGTTATGAATATTATATTCCATTTCTGCTAATAGATCCCCCGAAATACTACACACTGACCCTTTAAGTGATGCACAATAACACTGTATTGAAAAATGTACAATTTAGCGCTGCTCACACTTATGCTGCGTTCACATTCATATGGGATGGATGGTAGGGGTGAGAAAGACTCACATTTTTGCGACTTGCAAGTGTTTATGTTATGAAGATGGTTGTATGATGACAGAGTTGTTCATGTGGGGATTAAAATACTGTGGATTACAGTAATTACAACTGGGATGTTGACGTGTCGTGTGACTCGTGAACGCTATTTACAAGTCAGAAATTGAAAGTTCTGATTACTCCAATAGGACGTGAACCTGGCATTATACTTGTGTTGGTGGACCCATCATCTTGTTATTCCACATGCAGTTTACAGCTGCTTCCATGTTTTTTGTAGTTTGGGTTCACAAGTGAAATAGGTGGGCTAATTTCAGATATATTACGCAATGGATCTCAGGTGCGATTAAATTCTGTACAGCTTTGCTTCATCCCTTCAGGTTGAGGACTTAAATTTCTCCCACAATCCCAACATGCTTTTAGCGAGCATAAAAAATGACTGAATGTTAACTTAAGCTCCTCAACTCCCAGTCTGTCTGTAATAACACCAGAAAGATACTGGGCCACAGGTTAGAATTACAAAACAGGAAATTGTAAAAGAGATCCACAATACAGTTACAGTATGTGACATCACACCAAGAACAAATTCATCAACACATGCTCACCTTTAACACAATGTTCACACAATTCTAATGCTTATTATGAAAACGTATTTAAGCCGCTCCTCCACATGTTTTGCCTGCAACCTTGTTTTCATCAATGGTGTCCTATTGGTGAGTATTAAAGCGTGTTTTATTCACTCAGGAAGAAAACACTGTGACTTGCAATGAATTTGAAAATAGACAAACCAGTATTCTCTACAGTAACATTTCATTATTATTATTATGTTGTTGTTTTTTCCCTACTTGCAAGATAGTTTTAGTGTTGCTTTTGGTGACTCGAGGTCATTCAGGTTCAAAATGACCATATTACTGGGGTTGTCCCGAGGTGTTTTTCATGTTTACTCCTATAACATTTGCAAATTTGCATACATACATTCATACATTTGAACAAAGCTAAAATAAACCACTTGTTTATACGCAATGAGTGAACTATACTTATTTAATGTACTAAATGCTTGTGTTTCAGTAGTGAGAACATGATAACCCACACGCCTGTGTGCCCTCTTCCACCAAACTTTCAGTGGGGAGAGAGGAGGAGAAATTAAAACGTTTATTTAATTAAATTGGGTACTGTTAGGTGGATTAAATGTATGCCGAATTTACCAGTCTATATATATATATATATATATAAATAAAATGTATATATTATCAAATATATATGTTCCACAAGTAATTTTAATAATCCAGTAAATAAAGTCACTTTTAATTGAGATATTTTTCTATGTATTTTGGTGTCTCCCTCTACACAAAAGGGTAAGTCACTAACAGTGTTATAATGGAGTTATTATATTATATTATATTATATATATATTATAATATATTATATATATTATATTATTATTATTAATTAAAAAAATAAATAAAAAATGTATGCCATATGCATTAAAGGGACTGTTTGTAACTTTTTACGCGTATAAATGTAGCGGGTCGGGACACATGCGCGATCGCATATGTACGTTCGCGTGTAGCCGCTGCCTCCTCCTCTGCCTGCTTGCCTTCACTCAGACAGCGTGCACGTTCTTGCTCAGCTCGCTCCACCTCTAGACGTGAACGCGCGCTCACTACACACTGCAGAAGAGTTAGTAGCTCTGAGAATATCTAGTGAAGTGGACGTTTGTGCAGAAATAAATGCTGCAGCTCCTCCAGACCAACAGAGGTTTCCCGTGTCTTGTGAAGTGATGGAGCTCTGCAAAGAGAAACGCTATTGTCTTGTTACCGACCGGGTGCCGGTGTCTCCCTGCTTTTTTTTTTTTACTATTTATAGTAAAGTAATAGTATAGTTACCAGAGTTACCAGATATGATCTGATGTTACCTACAATATATAATATAATATTAATTATAGTTATGTGTCTCTTATGAGGGTAAGTATTTAGATGTAGCAATAAAATATTAATTTGCTTTCATGTAGCCTCAGTGTCTTGCTACGACAAATATTATAATTGTCCTTATAAGAGCTGGCATGGCAAATGTAGTTTTATTTTGAAAATTAACCGGAAGTGTTCAATAACAGTTACCTGTCATTAGCTAGCAACCCGTACCATTAGCTATCATGGGTTGCTAACGTAACACAAAAACCGTTTAATTAACTTTACACGGTGATGTGGTTTAGTTATTATTGTTCCAGTTATACTGTTAGCTACCTGGCTGTTAGTTGTTAGTGTAAACAGTCTGAAAACGTACCTGCCCGGTGCAGTCTGATCTCTGGTTTGTAGACCAGATCCAGCAGCCGCTGCAGCCTCTGGTTCTCCAGTTTAGTCTGGTACACCTCCTCCTGGTAGTCTATTATCGTCTTCTCAACGAACCCATAGATGTCTACAGCTGCTGCCGTCAATCTCTCCGTCAAAAAGACGTTAAATGACTGAAGCGTAGCGTTAGCCATCATGCCAACCTGACTGTTAGCTCTCTGTTTTGTAGCACAGTGTGACAGCCTTTGAGCACGGCCTATTGAAAGAGGAGAGGACACGGGTAGCTGTATGACGCATGCGCAGTGTAACTGGAGCTGCGGTGAGTGCAGACTGCGCACGCATTTTAGCTCGGTTTTTGATGGGTGACGTATCCTCTTTTCACTCTCCTTGCCTTTTGGACAAGGATACAATAATATGAAACAAGGGTCATACTGCCACCTACTGTACTGCACTGTGTATAATTGTTGTATAGCAGAAGGTTTTTTTTCCTTTTAATAAACTTTATTATAAATCTGTTACCAATAAAATAAACAAAAAAATACATGGGTAAAATACATAGAAAAGTAAATGATTGGATACAAATAAAAGTAAATAAAAACAAACAAACATCAAATGAAATAAGTTAAAGTAACATAAAACATCAGGGGTCAATATAGATAAATAAATAAAATAAATAGTAACAAGTCAAAACATTAAATTGAATTAAAATTAATAAAAATTATATTTTACAAGCCTTTTTTTCGCTTAAGTTATTATCTTAATATACAGTATGGTTACATTTCTTTGTTAAAACATTAAAATCAGATTTTACTTGTTAAATTTTGCAACAATGATAATGAGATTGGTTAGAATATACTCTCTCTCATGTATTGTGTTAAACCTTAAACAACCAAAAAAAAATGTTCAAATTCACAGACAATATTCTCCCAAATAAACCTACAAATATCTTCCCACATTTTAGGGGTATGTGTACATTTCAAGAACAGATGGACAATAATTTCAGTATGGGAATGACACAAAGTACAGCTTAAATCAATGTCATTTTTTAATTTAACAAAAAAAGGACCTAATTGGGTAACATTAATGAATGATTTTAAAAGGACACTTCGTTGACCTTATTTACCAACATAAATTGTTTACATGACTATTGCAAAAAGATATTCCATAGCAAAAGTCTTAAGACTACATTACCATATTCACACATTTTATAATCTATTACTTTTTGTTGCAAAGACATCGCTCCTTTCTATTATAAATACTTAATTGTAAACTTGTAAGTCTGTATAATTTCTAAGGTAAAATTTATTTAGTTTTCCAGACATTCATAACCTGGACCTGGACTTATTTAACCTGTCAGCTGCTATACACAATACTGACTTAACTCAATTGTACAATAATTTGAGCAATGATTCAACTGTGCAATACTCTGTGATTAATACTGCATTTATACTGTACATTTCAAGAAATACTCTTATTTAATTCTTATTTATACTATTCTGGCATTTATATTAACACACTTACTAGAACCCACCTCTTGGCATTTTGTATTTACTTATTTGCACTGCGGTTATATGTTATATATGCACATCTTAGTACATATTTCAAATTTCTTTATCTTAATTTTATTACTTACTTATATTTCTTTACATATATTGTGTTTATTCTGTAGCATTATGTACGTAATTTAAGTGTTACTTACTCCATTATTTCTATTATTGTATATTTCTTTATGTTTATATAAGAGCAACACAAACACCCCAATTCCCCCCCTGGGATCAATAAAGTATTTCTGATTCTGATTCATTGTGAGGATGCTGATAGCATTTAACTCAAAGCACTGCCCAGGTACGGCATAGCTGTAGACCAGAGGTTTTTAAATTGTGAGGCGGGCCTCCTCAGGTGGGCTCCAAACAATTTCAGGTGAGGCTCAATGAACGGAAGTGAAACAATATTACAGAAGTTATCAAAGGAAGATCACACAGAATAGCCTAAATGTGTGTGATTTGGTTAAAGAGATAGTTCAGAGATACAGTCGTTTTGGGGAACTTTACGTTTTTTCCAAAAGTCAGAAACTGATAAATGCCTTAGGACAGACCTTTTTTATGTATTTGGTGTAGTCCGAAGTTATGTCAAACAGCAATATTTCACTATCTTGGCTTAATTGTTGAGTGTCAATGTGATTAAATAACATAATACAGTAGTCCACTGCTCCTAAAAATGCTTAGGGTGGGTTAAATTCAGAGGTCAAATTTCATGTTAATGCAGTATAATCATGTTTATGTTTCTTTGCAAAACTGCATTTCTTCTTCTTTTCTCACAAAATAAGCCAAAGCATCAGTGTTTAATTCCTTAAAAACAAACAGACATACAAAGGCTTTGTTTCAATAAAATGTCGACACTGCATGTGATGCTAGTTGCAATTAAACTGGCTGCATTTCTCATGTTGATGCACTCATGGCTGATTTGGAAAACCCAGAGTTAATAGAGCCAGCTGATATCCAGCTTCATGTTACCTGTATCTGTTGCTATAGAGAAAAACAAGCCTATATGGCAGACAAAGTTTCAATAGAAAACCCTGCGTGTGGTAATGACCAGAATCTCCCCTGGAGTCGGTCAACAGGACGATGTGGCAAAGCAGCTAGTGGTGCAGAGCTCAAGTCAAAGAACGTATATTGCTAAGAAGTGAAAGCCATTAATACGTTCCATTGGGGCGCCAGCACCCAGCAGCAGAGCTACAACTTCGCCATTTTGGACTGTAATCGAATTGACTACCATAATGACGCCAGTAAATCCATCTACAAAGTGCCGTACAAAAGTAAACCTAAATTATTTCTATTCTATTGTCATAATTTTAATGTCTCTACCGAAATGGCCTGTGTTGAATATAATATATATATTATAAATATGCATACTATTATAACTATTTACTTACTTATTTATTATTATTTTGCCCGGCTGCTTCCCAGAGAAGCATTAAGTGAGCGATGGACATAATCTCAATCTTTTTCATGTCAAGGACCTCCAAAATGGATGTCCAATACACCACAGACCATGGATATATAAGAGGTTGTGTCCTGTGCTTTTGCCCTGCGTGTTAGTAAATAGCCTTCAACTCATTAAATTCTGTTTATATCATGCTACTAACGCTACTAGCTACTTGCCGATAGCCGGTTGTTTGGGAACAGAGACGTTAATACATCCACCACGGTACAGGCTTACAGCATACAGCCCATGGGTGTATTATAAGATAATGAAAGTGATGAATTATAGCCAATATATCCATTATTACAGCCACATACAGCTAGCAGGAAGCTGGCAGAATCGGATATATCATATGAGCGTGCAGGGCGGTGCGGTCCTGAAAAAAAAAGTATCCTCTGATTTACAGACGTCTCTTTATACATCCATGATTATGGACTCATTGGCGTTTACGGTCCAAAATGGCGGCAGCGCTACCGCAGCGCCATCTAGCGGCCATTGCCAAAAAAGCACCAGAGTTTCGCCTCTTTGATCTAGTTCCATAACTTGTGGACTGCAAATCTGCCTCCACTTTGACACATATTCTCAAAAGAATTAGAAATATAAAATGTAGTATTGTAACAGTATTGTTAGTCAAAAGAGAATGGCCTGTTCACATAGAGGCGCCAAATGCAGAAATGTACCACAGGTACAGTGACAAGGGATCTGAGAAAACCAACACGTTTCAACTGATGCACAAGAGATTAATATTTGGTTCTAAATTACCAAAATGTTTGACCTCAGTGTCTTAAATCTGTGTTACGTTTTCTATTGACAACATCTAATGTAGCTCCACATTGTCTACATATGGCCAGTTATCCAAAGAGGAAAAATACAGCAAACAATGAATGAATTTCACGTGTTCTTGGCGTGGACTTGCATGTGTCTCATCATGTCCTTCTTATATGCAAACTGTCTGGAGCAGATGACGCAGCGATAAGGTTTCTCTCCTGTGTGTGTTCTCATGTGATTTACCAAGTTGCTCCTCTGCCTGAATCCTTTCCCACAGACATTACACGCGTAGGGCCTCTCCACTGTGTGGATCCTCATGTGTATTCTCAGACATTCAACTCGTGCAAATCTTTTGCCGCATTCTTTACAACAGTGTGGTCTCTGACCCGTGTGAATCAGCATGTGCCTTTTTAAGTGGGACCTTTGTGTATATGTTTTACCACAGACGTAACACAGATTGTCCTCCTTGTGTGTTTCTAAGGGATCCGTCCCACTTCCTGCAGGCATTGAATGCTTTGAAGGACAGGGAATGGCTGTGTTGTTTGCATGTGATTTAGCATGCATCATTAATGAACTTCTGTGGTGGAAAGATTCTCCACATAGTTTACAACACAAAGGTCTCTGATTAGTCGTTTTTGTTATGCTCAAGCTGGGATCACCGGTATCATCTCCATCCCCACTTTCTGAAGAGAAGGGCTGCAATAAGTCGGACTCTTCATAGCCGTCTGCTTCCTCCTCTGTTTTCATCCACTCAGTTGAAGTGCCGGGAAGAACATCTCCGTCTCCACTGGCCACAGTTTGTGTCTGACAGCAAGAAGATGACTCTGTGCTCTGCTCATACTTTAAACAAGCAACAGCATCACCTTCTAACAGGTCCTGCAGTTTCCCTTCGTCCTGGCTGGGCCAGTGTTCCTGAGACTCTGGAAATCCTGGTCCTGATGTGTCTTGCTGCACCAACACCTGACAGTATTCAGTGTGTGATGGCTGCGTGGAGGCTTCAGGCATGCTGACCTCCTGGGAGACTGGGAAAAGAATATATTGATGTATAAACATCACTGCTACAACATAACACTACTACATTTACTATACTGTATACTGGGGATGCACCGATCCGACTTTTTCAGTCCCGATACCGATAGCAATACCTGGGCTTTGGGTATCAGTATGAAACCAATATGTGAATTACATACTATTTCCAGTGAAATGTTATAGTATGCAACGCTGGACACTACGGCGGCATAAATATCCCACAATGCAATGCGGTAGTGACGATAACGTTCATAACAGATGTTGATGGACATCTCTGTAACGTCAATAACGCTTCAATTTAACTGTAGGTATAAGATTTCACTTTGCTAGGCGTAATATGTTTTTAAAATTAATCCAGATTTAGATTCTCACAAACCAACGTTTTGGACACATGAGGTTGTTACAGGTAACCATGGTTACACGTCTCCAACCGGCAAGGAGGCTCTCAGGAAGTGATGATGTAAATTACTGCTCAGTGCGTCCGAAAAGATACATACTACTGTTTATTCACACAAATGTATGTAGAACAATAGTACATCTATTGAGTATGTAGTGCATAATATACGATTTCGGATGAACCTTAATGTGGAAAAAAATGTATAAACAGCTGAGACTGACGTTAAGTGCCTGGCATTGACTTGTTGTGAAGTAAATGCAATAGAACCGGGGAGGGAGAATGTGACATCTAGTGGCTGAATGTTATCAATAGCTCTTTTAAGGCTATGCTTGTTTACTGTTAAGTTAAGGAGTAATAAAGGCTTTAGGACAAGAATCATCCCTCCCCCAGTCCTCCCAGTTTACCATTCCCTTTAAATCCGTAGCTCTTTAAAAGTTTAAAGTAACTACAGTAGCTCATTGGACACTCTAAGACATGCTTGTTTCTCCAAAAAGATGCCATGACAAACTCACTTCTAGGCTTCATTCTCTTGATAAGCGCATAGCCTGAATTGATGCAGTAATTTTAAGTCCAGTGTTTGCTTTAAGAGACAACAAACACTGTTGAGTTTGGTGTGAGAGAGTGCAGTAAAATAGAGAACACTCACGTAATGACAGAGCTAGTGGCCTCACTGAACTCTTTAGCCTATATTAACTAAACACTATTAGCTAAAAACAATAACAAACAGCTGTGCACCAACCTGCTGTGATCACATCCGCTTCCTCCTGCTTCGAACCGTCAGCTGGCGTTAGCAGCACGCTATGTTTATCCTCCTGTCTGGAGCAGTTGCTGCAGCGATAAGGTTTCTCTCCTGTGTGTGTTCTCATGTGGTTTACCAAGTTGCTCCTCTGCCTGAATCCTTTCCTACAGACATTACACGCGTAGGGCCTCTCCACTGTGTGGATCCTCATGTGTATTCTCAGACATTCAACTCGTGCAAATCTTTTGCCGCATTCTGTACAACAGTGTGGTCTCTGACCCGTGTGAATCAGCATGTGCCTTTTTAAGTGGGACCTTTGTGTATATGTTTTACCACAGACGTAACACAGATTGTCCTCCCTGTGTGTTTCTAAGGGATCAGTCCCACTTGAAGGACAGGGAATGGCCGTGTTGTTTGCATGTGATTTAGCATGCATCATTAATGAACTCCTGTGGTGGAAAGATTCTCCACATAGCTTACAACACAAAGGTCTCTGATTTGTTGTTTTTTTGATGCTCAAGCTGGGATCACCGGTATCATCTCCATTTTCCGAAGAGAGGGGCTGCAATAAATTGGACCCTCCATAGCCGTCTGCTTCCTCCTCTGTTTTCATCCACTCAGTTGAAGTGCCAGGAAGAACATCTCCGTCTCCACTGGCCACAGTTTGGGTCTGACAGCAAGAAGATGACTCCGTGCTCTGTTCATACTTAAAACAAGCAACAGCATCACCTTCTAATAGGTCCTGCAGTTTCCCTTCGTCCTGACCGGGCCAGTGTTCCTGAGACTCTGGAAATCCTGGTCCTGATGTCTCCTGCTGCACCAACACCTGACAGTATTCAGTGTGTGATGGCTGCTTGGAGGCTTCAGGCATGCTGACCTCCTGGGAGACTGTGGGTACAATGAGGAAAGAATATGCTGATGTATAAACATCACTGCTACAACACAACACTACTACATTTACTGTATAACAGTCCTTCTCAAAGTCCTACCTATACGCAAGAATTGCTGTAGTGTTGATATGTACATTTTATTAAAGGTCCCATATTATGCTCATTTTCATTCTTGTATTTTGTGTTTCTATTAGAACATGTTTACATGATGTAATGTTCAAAATACCCTTTATTTTCCTCATACTGTCAGCCTGATTATACCTGTATTTACCCTCTGTATGAAACGCTCCGTTTTAGCGCATTTTGACGGAATTGCAATAGAATTGCGTTGCTAGGCAACAGCTTGGTTCCATGTGTACTTCCTGTCAGCTGATGACATTCACATACACTTCAACCAGGAATAAACTGGGACACATTTAGATTGTTTACGTTTAAAATTGTGTCAAGGGTCTAAATATTGTAAATTTGTGACATCACAAATGGGCAGAAATCCTGACAGCTTGTTTCAAATGCAGAGTTTCTGATCACGGGCTGTGTGTATTTCCCCGTGGATTGAGTGATTCAATACTTTCACAGTATTTATATAGGACTAGGATTGCTTTATAATAAAAAAAAACATGAAAATATCACTTTTTTATAATATGGGACCTTTTCTATGAATTGTCTGGATAACTAGCTGCTGTAACACAATAACTCCCCAATATGGGACCAATAAAGTACATCTATCTATCTATCTATCTATCTATCTATCTATCTATCTATCTAGTGCAGTAACATAGAGAGCTAGTGGCCTCACTGAGCCCACATTAAGGACACACTATCAGCTAAAACCAGCTGAGCACCAACCTGCAGTGATCTCCTCCTCTTCCTCCTGCTTGGAGCCTCTAGCTAGCGTTAGCAGCACACTGTGTTTCTCCTCCTTTGACTCATACAGCTCGTTATGATACTCTAATATTGTTCTCTCCACAGCACCGAAGATCTCCTCTGCTGCAGCTGTCAGCCGCTCATTGACAAACAGTTTCAACTGCTGTAACTGAGGCATTTTAGAGGACGAGAAGATACCTCCAACTTCCAACTTCCGTCCTCTTCTTCTGCTTCTGCTTCTGCTTCTTCTTCTTCTTCTTCTTCTTCTTCTTCTTCTTCTTCTTCTTCGTTTGAGTTTTATGGCGGTTGGCAAATAACTTTATGGAGCATTACCGCCACCAGCTGGTCTGGAGTGTAGAGCAGTAGATTGGCAGGAAAAAAAAAAAGAAAAGATTAATAATGACAATAATAACAATAATAATAATAATAATAATAATAATAACTAAAATAAAATAATACTACTAATAATTAAATTTTCTCCATTATTCCTGTTGCCCTTAAGTAATTAATTCGAAGATTATGTTCGTCTTCTTCTTCTTCTTCTTCTTCTTCTTCGTTAGAGTTTTATGGAGGTTGGCAAACAATTCTATGGTTGCATTCCAGCTGGTCTGGAGTGTGGATCTCTCAGGACTCTATCCCAGGGGTCAGCAACCTGCATCTCTTTAGCCCCTCTCCAGTGGCTCCCTGTGGATTTTTAAAAATGGAAATGAATAACTGTTTTTTGTTTACATTTTCAATTTTATTTATCATTGTTGTAGGTCTAGGTTACAAGAAGTATTAGGGCCACATTGAGAAAAGAAAAATTAAATCTGATATTTTGAGAATAAAGTCATAATATTACGAGAATAGGTCATAACTTTACAAGAAAAAAAGTCGGATTAAAGTCAGAAGTTTAAGAGAAAAAAAGTTGTAATATGAGAATAAAGTCATAACATTATAAAGTAGTAATTTCACGTATTATTTTCTTTTTTTCACGTAAACTTCTGACTTTTTTACTCGTAATGTTATGACTTTATTCTCGTAATATTACACTTTTTTCTGGTTAAGTTATGTCTTCATTCTCATGTTACAACTTTTTTTCTTACGTCTCTGGGGAAGAGGTAGCCACCTGAACATTTAACTTGAACTATAACTACCCGTATGCTACAGTGTGAAAATATGGGAAACAACAATGATGTGATGAGAAAAGTTTTTTATTAAATAACAGTGACATCTTTTATTCTTATATGAATATAATACATCATCATTTGATACTGAAAGTTGAAAACAGGTCTGCGTTTTTGCATGTTAAAGTGCGGTGCAGTATATACAAAAGAGTGTCATTAACACTTACATTAGCGGAGATGTATCGCTGGGATGTTTACACACTGTAACACATGGGGGCAAAATACTGCTGCTGCGCTGCTTCTCTACGGTCTTATATTCAAGATTGATACACATCTGATGGAGGACACCCATAGACGTACTGTATATACAGTACGTCTATGTATATATGTCTATGAGGACACCTGCTGTGACATCTCTGACTGGGGTTTGGCTAGAAAAGCAGCACCCTTGGAAGTTTTAAGAGCAGCGCAACAGCAATTACAATGATTTTCTCAGATTCACAATTTCTTTCATTTAAAAGGAACAGTGTGTAGCATTTTGAGGGATCTATTAGAAAAAAGAGGAAAGACAGGAGGGCAACCACACCATTAGATGTCGAAAAATCCTACACACTGTACCTTTAAGAAAAACTAGGAAGCACTTTCTTTGATTTTGAGTAATGGCAAAAAAACTATGAACGCATAAGTAAAACATTTCCAGCTATGAATAATTCGTATTACTCTATTTCTATTTCTTGTTTGCTTCATCATAGGACCTAACATTTTTGTGTTACATGTCAGTTTTAACCAATCAAGAGCCAGGTGATAACAATCCAAACTAATTAAACATGAGTGAAAAGTGCGCACCCTCTGAACTAGCTATGCTGTGCTTATCTAATATCTCATTTTACTGCTCCATGTCATTATCACTCTGCAGAGTTTTCATTGTCAGGCCCCACAGAGTTACACTGGAGATAAACTGGCCTTCAGTGGACCTGTAGGACCCACTATTGGGCCTGCTAGAAGAAGTGAGGGAACTGCAGTGATTGTCCGTGGGAGGAAGGTAGGGCCTCCCCACCAGACCTCGGCCCATCTCCACTGGCATACACCCGTCCTCCGCATACGGACCGTACACAGCCTCTGGGGACAGGTGGGGCTTGGCGAGCTTCATGTGGTCTGTGGCAGTCAGGGCTGAACTTCTCTCCTGGTGGCTGGAGGAGAGGAGGTGATGGGGCACCAGCGTGCGCAGCTCTGGAAGTGGGGTGGGGGTAGAAGCTGGGCTGAGGTGCATGCTGGGAGGTGGAGTCTCTATATGCGGTGGTGGTTGTGGTGGTGAAGGAGTAGGCGGTGAGGGTTTCTCTAACCCTGAGTGGGGCATCATGCTGGGGAAATGCTGCTCGCTGGTTGCGGCAGGACGTTTACTGCGGCTGACAGGTTTGGGTGAGTCAGAGTTGTCGGCGACCGGGCTGCCGGCTGGAGCTCCCTTGCAGTGCATGCTGCGGTGTCTCCTCAGCATGGCGGAGCGGGTAAAGCCCTTTCCACAGGCGTCACAGATGTAGGGTTTCTCACCAGTGTGTGACCTTATGTGACGCTGCAGGTCCCCTGAGCCGATGAAGCATTTACCTGCATTAATTAAGAACACAGAGTGTAAAACACTGTGCAGACATCAGCTACAGACTACAGTACAGGGGTTCTCAAACTTTTTGGTGCAAGGGGTCCCCTTCAGAGAGAAAATTTTCCAAAGCCATGTTATGATTTGAGCATATTTTTTTAGGGCAATATCGACAATATCTGTAATTTTTTTGTGTTGTTAATTGATTTCCAGTAACAAATATATACATACATTTGCATAAAGCAGCATATTTGCCCACTCCCATGTTGATAAGATTATTAAATACTTGACAAATCACCCTTTAAGGTACATCTTAAACAGATAAAAAAAAGGTGCGATTAATTTGCAATTAACTCGTGATTAACTAGGGACAATCATGTGATTAATCACAATTAAATATTTCAATTGATTGACAGCCCAAGCTCAAAGCCAACGTGGTTGGGAGTAATAGATACAATATGCTTGTTTTATTGGTGACCTGTAGATATGCACTTTTTGATACAGCACAGTTTTATAATTTATAGCAAATTATTTCGCGGACCCCCTGACAGAGTGCCATGAACCCCACTTTGAGAATCACTGCTATAGTGAATTAAAAATATATTTTTTGAAAAAAATCTGATTAAGCATTTCTGGGTTAAAACACATTTGAAAAAAATGCCCATTATTATTTAGTAAAGCCCATCAAATTGCTTGTTTTGCCCAACCAAAAGTCCAGAACCCGAAGATATGCAGTTTACAATCACATGAGATAAAGAAGAGTAGAAAACCATCGCAACTGAGAAGCTGGAATCATTAAATGTTAAGCATTAGCCAGTTAGTTTTTGATTAATTTTCTGTTGACTGACTAATCGTTTTGGCCCTAGAATAGTATTTTAAACAACAATGTCTACAGTGGAATCAATGTGAAAAATACTTCCAACCAGACAGACACTGTTCCTTACCACAGGTGGCACAGCTGTGCGGTTTTTCCCCGATGTGGCGGGCTTTGTGCTTCAGAAGCTTTCTGTGCGTGTTGAAGGATTTTCCACACTGGTCACATATGAATGTCTTGTCTGTGGCGTGAGTCCTCTTGTGCTCCTTGAGATTACTCAAGTTGTTAAATCCTGAGCAACAAGACAAGTACAGTGAATAAATCATCAGCAGTTTGTCACAATTTTCCAGCTGGGTCTGTCAACTAAGCAGCTCTCACTACTATTCATTATTTGTAAAGTTTCAACTTAAGAATGAAACTATTAGGTAATAATTAAATATACAGTAGATGGATTAAGGAAGTAATTAAGGCTTCAGAGCAGTCATTTACCTCGACCACATATATCACACAGATGTGGCTTCTCTCCTGTGTGAACCACTTTGTGACGATGGACATCCCCTGATGCAGTAAAGCTGGAAAACACAGATGAATATTCAATTTATAGGCAACGGTAGGGACTCTTAGCGCTGTGTCATACAGGGAAAACATCATATCGCTGGAACCTAAACTCAAATGTAGTCTATTCTAATTCAGTTAGTCAGTCATCACCACAAATTTGTTATTATAAACATGCAAAATTATTATTGGTATATAATTAATGTATAATGCAATGTATGATGTAATGTATATATTGCTGTTTACACTAAAACATTTTGATGCACTGTGGGCTCAATTTTTGATAATTTACAAATCTGGCTGGATGGTTTGTGGAAGACAGTTTGAAGATGCAGCGTAGCAAGTTTGGTGTCAATCGAGCAAAAAATGTGGGAGGAGATAGATTTGATTAGTTTAACAGTTTTTGAGGTTGAAGCATCTGAACATTTCTCTGCGAAGTTGTAGCATGTACGGCTGATTTGTTGTGAATTTTCAGTTTTAAAATTTATACGGTTGCTGTAGCGCCACCATCAGGACTATAAGCCCACAAAGCCAGTTGAGGAAGTTAAAAATAGAAATGGACCTACGTGTGAAGAAGAAGAAGAAGAAGAAGAAGAAGAAGAATACATGGAAAGTATCTTACCTTTTACCACATAACTCACAGATGTACGGTTTCTCTCCAGAATGTCGCCGCAAATGTGTCTGTAAATTTCCAGCCTGTAAAACAAAGTCAGTTAGATATCTCAATATTATTTTACAATCTAAGAATAATTGACAAATGAGAATAATACACCAGACAATACCTGAGAGAAGTTTCTCCCACAAACATTACACTGAAAGGGCTTCTCACCTGCAACCAAAAATGCAGGTTTGTGTCTGAAAATATCATTACACTTATTACGAAAACGTGTTATTGTACACCATGTGTGATTATAAGGCAATTATAAACAGTAAATACCAGTATGTGAGCGCTTGTGCAGCTCCAGGTTGCTCGGGTGTTTGAAGATCTTCCCGCACAATTCACAACAATACTGCTTGTTTCCTGTCTGTCCTGTCGGTGGCTCTGGCACAGTTATCGGATTTTGCTCTTCTTGGTTCACAGGTGGAGGACTGGGACTTTGTGCATCTATTGCCGTCTCTGCAACCAGCTCCCTGCCTGCATCAAGGCCCTGAACGGGAGCTTCTGAAGCTTCAGCCTGGACCACGGACTCTTCTTGATGACTCTCTTTGGGACAGATGAGGACGGGTTCACTCATTGATTCGGCAAACATCTCCTCCAAAGCCTTCTGAGAGCGGAGGTAGTTGTATTTCTTCAGGTACACGGTCTTCTTTGGGCGCACTGGCTTGTCGAGCAGGGAATCTGCAGAGTCACAGTTGGGGGTGTTTAAATTATCTGAGGGAGTCAAAGAGGAGACTTGGTTCTTTTCAACTGCCACAGGTGTGCAGGGAGGATTGGGCTGTACTGTGTTTCCTGAGCATACAGGAGTGTGACTGCCAGCCTGCCCGACCGCGAGCGGACACTGCTGCTCTTCCATCAGCACCAAAGGACATGGGCCTTGATTCAAGGCTGCAATACTAGTCTCGAGTGCACTTTGTCTGAAGTACTGCTTACTGTAGAAGTTACGGAGCTTGTAGCCGTGGACAAGCTGTTTTTCTACAGGTGCCTGAATGCTGCTAGCTGTGTCACAGTTTGATCCGCTATTAGACACAGATACAGGCATCCTTTTGGTGTGGTCCATGTCACTGCTGAAGCCAGACCTCTGGGTTTCAGAGGGACAGTGGAGGTCAACATCGTGAGGGAGACTGCTCCCCAAGAGGCAGTCGTGCTCAGAGCTCAGCATGCCCGGAAGAGAAAATGAGGGGATTTCCACCGGCGGAGGACAAGGCTTGAGGAAAGCATTACACATGCTCTGAACATTTGGAACCTGCAAACACTGAGCAATGTCAAGGAGTGCTTGAACATTATCTTGGTTGATGTCAAGATGGGAGGTGTACATGTAGTCCAATATTTGGCCGATGCCGCTGACATCCTGGATGACCAAGTTGAACACCTCATTCTTCTGACTGGGGGAATTTTGGAATAAAGACCTGGAGAAATCAAAACAGTACTGTTCACATTATGTTCCTCTAAAAAAAGCAGTGTATGATTACTTAGCTTAAAGCTGCAGTGGGTAGAAATTTTATAAAACGGTCACTATATCCTGATAGTAGTGCTTGAGACAGGTAATCCGAAAAAAAATCATGTGCTTCTGTGTTCTCCGGTGCTCCTAATGGCATCTGTAAGATTACACAGACCGGAGGAAAACAACCAATCAGAGCCGAGCTAGAGCTTGCCGTCTCTGGACAGCTGTCAATCACTCATGAGCTCCGATCAAACTGCCAAACTAGGCAGTACTGATCAAATATAAATCAATATTCTGTTACAGTAATGCCTATTTCTCTCCTCAAATGTTTTAAGAAACATCTTGTAGTTTTACATTTCACTGCACATCCTATATGAGTATGTGACAAATAAAAATCTTGAATCTAGTGTACTGTTTAGCTGTAAAATGAGAAAGTTTGCTCCGGCTGGTGGGCGGTGCTTGGTATTTCCTCAACTGTTCTCAGCAAGGCTGCCGGGTCACAAACTTTCTCATTTTACAGCTAAACAGTACACTACAAGATGTTTCTGAAAACATTTGAGGTGAGAAATAGGTATTACAGAAACAGAATATTGATTCATATTTGATCAGCCCTGCCTAGTTTGATCGGAGTTCGCGAGTGATTAACAGCTGCCTCCGTTGAATGAACAGCCAATAGGAATGCTCTCTCTCTCTCTCTGAAATGACCTGTGATTGGCCAAAGTCTCACGTCACGGGTTTGATTTTTTTAAAGCCTGAAAACAGAGCCAAGAGGAGGTGCAGAAGTCTAGTTTTCTCTCAGAACACTTGAATTACAATATGCTGAAAGGTTATTATGGAATTTTTGCCCAATGATGCCAAAAACATATTCTTCCTACTGCAGCTTTAAGTGATAAGGATGGAAATATATGTCACAGATTCACTGATTATACATCACTCCATTAAATACATAAAAAGCACCTGAAATAGGAGCTGAAGGCAGCCAGGACATTTTTGTGGGCTTTGAAGCAGACCCCTTTGACCACCAGCATGCAGTCACAGAGCAGACCCTGGATCCTCTGCTCCTGGAGCTGCTGCAGCAGGTAGGAGCTGTGGCTGGACAGGGTGTCCATGTTTCACTCAGCTGCTGAACCAGCCAGCTGCAACTTCTCCATCAAAACACACCAGCCTATAGGGAACACAACATGATAAAAACAACAAGTCTCTTATTAAGGAAATGTGAAGTATTCCTCTGGTTAGCTAGCACTTGAAATGCAAAGTAATGCATGCTTTTTTTTCTTAAAATGTTAATATTCATATATATAATATAATTCAACAACCAAGCAGAATCCAGTGTGTCTGTGCTATGAGACCACCCATGCAAAAATTGGGAAGGAAACTGCTAACAAGCTAACAACAAAGCTAAGCTAAGCGACCACCGATATAACCAGTGTGAATCCGAGCAGCAACAAATCACACAAGAAATACATGTTTAACCGAGAATATAAGTCATAGATATTGTTAGTTCAGTAAAGTTTGCCATAAAGATAAAGTTCAAACCCACATCTGAGGAGTGCAGCTTTTATTTGGATGATGGGTCACTTTTCCAGTGTCATAACATAACGTCACTTCCTGGTGCAACCTGTATTTCGTACCGACGCAACATGAAGCAGACAGATAACATGAAGAAGTATTTTGTAATGCATTTTCCTTATTAATCTCATTTTAATTCCACCTTCACAAATTTAGATATACAAAAAAAGCCTCAATTCTTTGTATTTATGAAGGAAATGGAACAGTACGTGTCATCAATTTCTTCCTCAAAAATAAAAACAATGAATGTATGCAATATCTTTAAAGTTTTAAGTGAATTTATTATCATACTCTCGCGTGTTTAGTTCTGCTTTATTATATGTTGGATTTGTTTCACTTTTTCTGTTTGTTTTGCACTACTTTTTGTTTATGTTTTCGCTATGCTTCATCTGTATGTGAGTGATTCTAATGTTTCCTGCTGTTACTTTGTATACGACAATTTAAAATAGCTATTATATAGGTATATATGACCACAAGAGTCACATAAATAGTAATAAAGTATTTAATTGATTAATAATGGTGTTTTTGTAAATCCCTTTTTTAATTTGAGCTATTTATTGATGGATTAATATTTCATGTATAAATTCTTTTTTTTATATAATTTTTCTTTTTATTGCCCATTAAAATGCCAAATAATGAATTACTTTTTAATTTAGTCCATTTAATTTAATTTAATTTAATTTTAAAGAAAAATTGTAACTTGCACACTTTTTCTAATATATAGTATGTCATTATTATTCTATGTTCATTTTTTATATTTTGTAGTAGTTTGGTATGTATATATGTAAGTATATTTCCATCTATCTATCTATCTATCTATCTATCTATCTATCTATCTATCTATAGATTAATAAATCAATTTGTAAACAAATTTAATAATGACTATTTTTTTTACTGTACAATTAGTTATAAATCAATTAAATGCTTTATTACTATTTACATGACTCTTGTGGTCCTCCACAGCTCGGAACTTCTCTCAGGTTAAAATTGTTACACGGAAGACTATTAATGCAGCCACCGTGTGCTCTAGTGGTCACGTGTGTTTTGAAAAGTTCGTCGCAGTGAAACCAACCAGCATCTCCACGCGTTGACTACGAACCTCTCTGCTACTGCAGTCACACATATATATATGTGTTAGCAGATCCGGTTGAATTAGAGTCATTACATCATAGTCGAGCATAAAGAGACTTTAAACATGGTGTTCTTCACCTGCAACGCATGTGGTGAATCCCTGAAGAAAGCTCAGGTTGATAAACACGTGAACATGTGCCGGGGTTGCCAGGTCCTGTCCTGCATCGACTGCGGAAAAGACTTCTGGTAAAGCACCTCTCTCATTTCCTGTTTACTAGGAACACTTTAGTGTTAACTCTCTTTCTATATGGTGGCTGAATGAGGAAAAAGTACCAAGCAATAATAGATGTTAACAGGTCAGAGATAAGCACAGTTCATAGTATATTTGTGTAGGCATATAGAGAATATCCTTTTCCTGCCTTTTAGTAAGAGATGTTGTGAATGAGGAAATAGAGTGATTTAATATGACATTTGTGTTTTTCTCTCAGTGCTCCATGAGTGTTTAACTGTGTTTCTTTGTCCATGTTGAAACAGGGGCGATGATTACAAGAACCACCTTAAATGTATCAGTGAAGACCAGAAGTATGGAGGCAAAGGCTACGAGGCGAAAGCAAACAAAGGAGATGTGAAACAGCAGCAGTGGATCCAGGTAGGGTGACCAGATCCCAACAAACCAAATGTGGGACAAAGAGTATGTTTGTGTGGGACAATGTAGTCTACAATTTTAATATAACATCTATCTAACTTAAAGGTCCCATATTATAAAAAAGTGTGATTTTCATGTTTTTTTTATTATAAAGCAGGTTTAAGTGCTATATAAATACTGTGAAAGTATCGAAACGCTCAATCCACAGGGAAATACACACAGCCCGTATTCAGAAACTCTGCATTTGAAACAAGCCGGTAGGATTTCTGTCCATTTGTGATGTCACAAATATACAATATTTAGACCCTTTACACAGATTTAAACTTAAACATTCTAAATGTGTCCCAGTTTATTCCTGGTTGCGGTGTATGTGAACGTCATCAGCTGACAATAAGTACACATGGAACCAAGCTGTTGCCTAGCAACGTAATTCTGTTGCAATTCCGTCAAAATGTGCTAAAACGGAGCGTTTCAGACAGAGGGGTAAATACAGGTATATTCAGGCAGGGAGTATGAGGAAAATAAAGGGTTTTTTGAACATTACTGCATGTAAACATGTTCTAGTAGAAACAAAATACAAGTTTGAACCTGAGAATGAGCATGATATGGGACCTTTAAATAGTAAACATTTCTATTCTGCCTCTTATCTTGTAACATCTCTATGGTTTGCCCGAATGCATCCATAGATCAGCACAACTCTTTTTGAGACTGACATGAACTGTGTTGCTTCTTGTCGTATTCCCCCCGCATGAAATTGACAAATAACTTGCAAATTTCATAAAAAACTCAGAGAATTTCCTTTCACCGGCCTTAAAATACTTATAAGTAGTTTCACAGTCTTTGTTGTAGCTGCTCTTCCTTTTCTTCATGGTAGTTTCCATCACATTCCGACTGAATCTGCATAGCGCGTGACTTTGCGGTGACTCGCAATTTTCTCCGTTGAGCATGTGATGACAGCCTTCCCTGCTTTCTTCACAGCTGTTGGGTAAAAGTCTGATTTTTAAAAAAGCGTCTGTCCTGCAGAGGTTTGACTTTTGAAAACTAGAGCCAATGAAAATGTGGGACATCGTCTCAATATGTGGCATGTGGGACAACACAGGATACAAATGTCTACATAAAAATGTTCTCAGTAAGACCTTTAACATTTTGCATGTGTTTAAAAATGTTTTTTTGATGTCTAACTTGATTTTTCCTCTCCTGAAGAGAGTCCATGAAGCCATGAACAAACCCGGAGTCAGTGCAAAGCTAAAGAATGTGCTCCAACAAGTCAGCTCGTATGATAATGTCCCAAGAAAGAAGGCCAAGTTCCAGGTTGGTATTATTTCTGGTTTTATTGATCACACTGTGGGATGAACAGTTGGCTTGGCATGCATGAACTAATCAATATCTATATTTTGTTCTTTTCCTCAGAACTGGATGAGAAACAGTCTTAAAATAGCGAACACCAGTCTTCATGATGAGGTGTGGGACATCCTCGCTGCAGCTGACAATGTAAGTTACTCTCTTGGTGTTAGTGAACCCCCCTCCACTCCAATGCGAACACATTGATCGCTCATAAACTGTCATCATATCAAAATCCCCACATATACCGGTAGATGCACTGTATGCTGATAAGTGGTTTAATGCTTTTTGGTGTCTAAACACTCGGGCATATGATTACTGTAAACCCCGCAGCTAAGCAAGTGGGCGTTTGTGCTGTAAAATGGTGAAATGAGTGGGTAAATTAGGGGGTGCTGTGTAGGTGTAGTACTGGAACGGAGCGGATGAGATCGATAGACAGACGTGATACTTTAGGCTTTGGTCTAAGCATTCACTTCTAGTGTGTAAGCAATTGCAAAAAACTGTAAATTCTGTCAAGGAAAGAAAAAGAAAAAGTTCCCCATGTTTTCAATATACTGACTTTCATTACCCACCCATAATCCTTCAGCCTCCTGAGGCCCCGCAGGAGACTAAAGAAGCTAAACAGACGGCGGCTGAAGTCGAAGCGGACACTAATGGAAATGAAAAGCAGAACGGCCACCCGGACGTTGAGGAGGAGAAGAAGAAGAAACTGAACAAACGGGAGCGTAAAGAGGCCCGTCAGCTGAAGAACGGGAAGGCTGCGAAAGGTGCTGAAAAGACGGCTGCTCAGGAGCCAGAGGAAGGCAAGAAGAAGAAAAAGGACAGAAAGAGGAAGCACAGCTGTGAGGAAGACGGAGATGAAGAGCAGAATGGTGCTGAAAACGAGACATCCAGCAAGAAAACGAAGACAAGTAAGGCATTTTCTAAAGAGATGCTGTTCTCCTTACAGTGTTACATGATTTTATTTCTGTGTATTGTTATTTATAGTGTTGTTTTAATGAATTCTGATATGACGATGAGGAAAGTTTGTTTGGCCACCAAATCTAGATTGAAAAACGTAAATTATTTATATGTTGCTACATTTTGAAGAAGTGCTCAAATGCACTCAGAACATCCATTTCATTGCAGTGTGTTCTAATGTCCTTGTTTTAATTATGGCCAATTGTCGTCTTTTTTTTTAAGCAACCAATCTTTTTATTTAATTCTATAATTACATATGTTAGTATTGAGCTTATAACTGTTTTATCTTATTTCTTTCAGTTGACCAAGAGGCCGCTGACATGTCAGAGGAGACGGAGGATCAAGAAGTTCCCAAAGGTAATATCGTTCCTTCCATGACTTTGATTAACGTCTTTCAGAAGATAAATGCTGGAGTAACTGAATAAAGCCACTAGGGGTCAGTGTTGCCTCTTTTGTTGACAGTGAGGAAATGACCGTCAGTGAATATTCCCCTCTACTGGAAGCTAATTTATGTTTCTGATTTAACTTGCAGGCAAATTCAACTGGAAGGGAAACATCAAGGCACTACTGAAAGAATCAGATGACCAGGAACTGCCAGTAAAGAAACTCAGGAAGAAGGTGAGGCGTGGAGGCTTTAATGACTCTGTGGGCACGAGTCTGTAGTTTCTTTTTTTACATTTAACTTCCAGACCCAACACGTTGTTCTTGTAAGGTTGCTTTCACACTTAACCTGTTTGGTTCGGTTAAAACTAACTCAGGTCCGTTTGCCCGGTTAGGACCGTTCATTTGGGCTGGTATAAAAGCTCATTCAGACTCTGGTGCAAACGAAACTATCAAAATCTGGTTCGCCTGAAAACGTGGGTCTTGGTTCGCTTCCAAGTAAACTCTGGTGCGGTTTGTTTGTGGTGTGAAAGCAAGCGAACCAATCACAGGATTTTATGATAGTAGGTATTACATTTTAGCATGATTTCAAAAGCTAAACTACTAATGAATCCATCTGCTGATCCGGAAATCTGTTCAGGAAGCGACCTTATTGATCTGTATTATAAGGCCATGTACATAAGAACCTCCGCACGGGTATTCTCCCTCTCATATTCTGCAGTAGGCAGAATATTTTTGGAATCGTTTGGCAAAAAATCAATAATAACCTTTCAGCATATTGTAATTCAAGTGTTCTGAGAAATAACTAGACTTCTGCTCCTCCTCATGGCTCTGTTTTCAGGCTTTAGAAAATCTAGCCCGTGACGGGAGACTTTGACCAATCACGGGTCATCTCAGAGAGAGAGAGAGAGCGCGTTCCTATTGGCTGTTCACTCAACGGAGGCAGCTGTCAATCACTCGCAAACTCTGATCAAACAGTCAAACTAGGCAGCGCTGATCAAATATGAATCAATATTCTGTTACTTTAATGCCTATTTCTAACCTCAAATGTTTTCAGAAACATTTTGTAGTGTACTGTAAAATTAGAAAGTTTGCTCCGGCTGGTGGGCGGTGCTTGGTATTTCCTCAACTGATCTCAACATGGCTGCAGAGTCACAAACTAACAAACAAACTGGTTACTAAGCCGCAGCTTGGCGGTGGCCTCAGTGCAATGCTACATTTTTAACAGGCCCGAAAATAAACTGTAGGCTATCAATACCAAACTGGTAGCAACGTTTTAAAACAAATGTATTAATTTGACACAGTATCGTGTAAAAAAGAATTGAATTACCATAGTTTTAATTTTTTTTCCAGATGTTTTCATGTATGAAAAGACCCAAAATGGACATTTTAGAGTAAGCGCACTATTTAATTACTATAGGCTAATTATTTAAACAGCACTGGTGTAGGAATGATTCGATCCCAAGCTTTTTTATCCATATGAGCAGTTGATCATCACAGATAACGTTGTTTTAATATGATTAATGCTTGTTTCTCTGTTGCAGGTATTGGCAGCGTACTACTCTTTCACTGGTGATAGAAATTTTAAAAAGGAGGAGGAGGTGCTTGCACTTTTCAACAAGAAGATCAGCAACAATCCCAAATTTCGAGTCTTGAAAGACCGAGTTAAACTTGTAAAGTAGACGTGTTTGTCTCACCTGTCTGGCATGAAATGTTTTGTTGTGTTCATAGGCTTTTAAAATTCCAAACCCATTGTTGTCTGCCGTCCTCCCTTGGATGTTTTTGTACAGATGACCTAATCTCTAAGATTAAATAATTTTATAACCGAATTACGTGTCCTGTTCGCATCCAGTAGTTTTACTGATTGCAGTGTCAGCATGTGGAAAGACTTTTTTACAAATTACCTTAACAGCGTGTCAGTGTTGTTTAACGTATGAAATGACAACTGTGACAGACGGCTGCTCTGTTCCACATTCCAAGCCCAATGTGAGGCTGGGAAATGGCACCTTATCTGTGGGATTGGATGTTGGAGTGGGGGAAGGGAAACAGGAGAGGTGCACCTGAGGTGAATTTGACTCTCACACGGGACGAAGCTAATGCACATTCCTCGGCACCCCGAACGGGGTTCACTTGGCCAGGGACACAGAAGCTCCATAGAACCAAGACGCTTGGTGTCAGCCTCAGGTGAAGTTTTAATGCTGTCTGATTTTCCACCGCTAGAATGAGCAGCCCCTTTACCCTGTACACACACACATACACACACACACAGGAGGAGCTACAGGAGGAAATCCGCCCAGCTTTATGAAACTCCGCTAATCCCAGCAGGTTTAACACTGATGCTCATTCATCACGCTGCTTACCTGTAATTGTATATTGCATACTTTGGGTATTAGTCAAGCTGTTACTCAGGTTTGCTCGTATTAAAATAGTGTTTTCTAGTCCACAGTGGGACTCAATATTGCTTAATGCTTTTGTTTTAATCCAGACCCCACAGGATAGTCCAGAAAAAAAGTGAAACCCAGCCCGTCTTTACTGTTGCAAAACGAATCTGAGGTCGACATTTTATTTCTGCCATCTGATATCGCGGGATTAACTGTGTGTCCGTTTGTTTTGTACGGGGCAGTTTCATCCCTGAACTTTGGTCTTAAAGGACCAGTGTGTAACAATTAGGGGGGATCTATTGGCAGAAATGGAATATAATATTAATAAGTCTGTTTTCTTTAGTGTATAATCACCTGATAATAAGAATCGTTGTGTTTTCGTTACCTTAGAATGAGTGATTGACAGCTGCTCAGAGACGGCAAGGCTCCAGATCAGCTCTGATTGGTTGTTTTCCTCCTGTCTGTGAAAGCTTGCAGATGCCGTTAGGAGCACCAGAGGACACAGAGGACACATCATTTTTTTCAGATTACCTGTCTCCTGCACTACTGTCAGGATATAATGATCGTTTTATAGAAATAACTTTTTTAAATCACATTTGCTCCAATTCTACCCACTGCAGCTTTAATTGATATGCGGCGAAATTAGCTGGATTCATCGAACATACAAGTTTATTTCAGGACCATGCATTTGCTCAGCCTAATAAAACAGCTCCATATTTCTATGAGAATAAACTCGAAGGTATTTTTGACAGATTTACAACATAGTGGCTGGAACATGAGTTGTTTAAAAAATAATAATAATAATAATTGTGTTGTTGAAACCAGCAACTCTTCTTTACTTGTCTTATGGTTAAACTTTGTTTTAGCATTTATCATTATCCTGTTATTGTCACTTGTTGACTGTGCACTGTGTTTGGCAAAAGTTAGTCTCAGTTAAAAGTTACACAGAGAGCCTTGCACAACAGTGTGTACACCTATTGAATGCTGCTTGAGATATCGTACAGAGGAGGTAAACATGACCAGGTAGTTCTTCTCTTACTAATCTCCAGGATAAGAACCAGACTTCTGAGGTAACACTCTTATCTGCTGCATCTGCACAGGAACAACAAATGCTCATGGATGCAGTAGCTGATGATCCTGTCACCTTTACTTGTTTGTGAGCAAAAGTTAACATGTTTTCTCTAAATGTGACTACATGCAGCAGAGGTCCACTTACCCCATTAAAGGGTGGTTAAATATAAGTTACACCTCTCAGTATAACACAATACTGTCCAATACCACAAAATTACAAGCTCCAAAAAATCTATTAACAGTATAACTTAATTATTCAAGGAGTGTTGTATTAAACTGCATTAATTTTAGATAAACTAACTAATAAATTGGAATCAGAATGTAAATTGTAGTGTTTGCTACAGAATAAGTATTATTCGCTTTCCTTCACTGCATGTGCCCTGTCTCCCTGTGCCAGGTTGAAATTGAAAGTGAAATAGGACCAAGGTATCAGCAGTGTCAGATTCTTTGCCCACGCTATGTAAAAGTATACATTCAAGATAAACGTTGGATGACAGCCAGCGACTATGCATTCTGCAAAGTTTATGAGGGACTGGACCAAATGTGCCTTGTCAGACTTTTTCATTCAAATATCCTCAGTTACCTCTTTGAGGCTGTTTTATTTCCTGCCTGGTGGTCCAGTTAGTTTGATGCTGTCTGTGTCAAGATAGTCTTTTATGGAAAATGTCCACAAACCACATTGGTATTTATCTCAAGTGATTGCATCAGCCATGGTTTTCTCTAGTAGGGAAATTAATAATATTTCCCTTTTGGTAAAGTTTTGATGTAACAATCATTTACTGTGCTCATACTGTAAATATAATGATTAGGGAAGCTAAACATTATTTACTACAGTGGTGGAAGAAATACTCAGATCTTTAATTTCAGAAAAAGTAGTAATACCAGAGCGTAAAATACTCTCTGGTAAAAGTACAAAAAATGTATCATCAAACTATACCTAAAGTATCAAAAGTAAAAGTACTCATTATGCAGAATGTCCCATTTCAGAATAATATATATATACTGTATATTATATCACTTGATTATAATAATTGATGCATCAATGTGTTCATCACTAATGTTGCAGCTAATTTCAACTACTTAATATACTGCTGGGTAGCTTAACGTAAAATAATAGGCCACATCATAATTATTAATTGATTATATATTAATAATCTAAATCTGTAAAGTAAAGAGTAACTAATGTTGTCAACTAAATGTAATTGAGTAAAAAGTACAATATTTGTTTCCTAAATGTAGTGCAGTATGAAGTATAAAGTAGCATAAAATGGAAATACTCCAGTAAAGTACAAGTACCTCAACATGATACTTAAGTACAAGTGAGTAAATGTACTTAGTTACATTCCACCACTGGTTTCCTATGCTCAAAAAGTCAGTCACTTTAGTTTATTAATTTGAACAGATAACCAATAACAAAAAGTGGAATATATTGAAGGATTAAATAAAAATGAAAATATGCAAATGCATATTCAGAAGTAAAACCTTTTTTATTTTTAATTAATTTATATTTAGTTTGTTTATCTGATACGTATTTATTGATTTTCCTCGGCTACTGTATGCCTTAACAATTGTTGATTAAGATAAATATGTAAGTAATGAATTGGTATTGTGATTAAGTTATAAGTAATGAATTGGTATTCTGGATTGATTACAAATTTATATTTTGATAAGGATAATTATATCAGTAATTAATTTATATTTCTGTATGACACAGGTTAAAGGTAATAATTAGAGTTAGAATAATTATAAATAATTATAGTTAGACAAATTAAGGAAAATGTAATTAAAGTATATGTATGGCTCAATAAGGAAGCTGGTTAATAATTAATAATTGACTTATGGAGAAGGTGTGGGATTAAATAAATTTGTATTTCTTCTCACTCCTTTTTGAATATGTAAATCAAGGCATCAAGTGTTTGACAATTTATTTTTGTTATGCTTTTCATTGTATGTTAATACTACTTGTTTCTTACTGTCCACTTGTTGGGATGATCATTCTTTTTCTTTATTTTTTATTTTATTTTTTGTATTCTACATGTTCGAAATAAATTTTGAAATGAAAATTGTTGAACTCTTATTTCTAATAAAAAAAAACTACATCTGTCGCTTTCAAGTGCGTCATCAAGAAGCGACTCTGTCAGACAGGAAGTGCCTTCCCTTCACTTTTCTGATCTAATCACTGGTTAGCCTTTCAGCTAGAAGGACTGTAGTGTAAGATATAAAGAGATAACATCAACACAATGCTCGACGACAGTGAGCTGGCAACGTTGAGGAACAGATTTAAGAAAGATGCGGAGTTTCTTATTCAAAGAACAGCAAGTGGTGACGATGAAGATGAGAAGAGTAAGATGAAGAAACATTGTGATGCTAACGTCGTTAGCTAACTTTAATTACAGCTGTTGAGACAGACAGACAGACAGACAGCAGACAGACAGACAGACACACAGGGCTCAGCAGTTAACAGTTGAAGGAAACGTTAAACACTCATGTTTGGGCACTAATGTACTCACTGTAATATCTAGTGGCTCAGTGTCACATAATGACAGCTTGCTGGCTAACCTGAGCTACATTAATGTTAGAAAAGAAGCTAACTTTTGTGGTTACATCTGTTTGTAGTTCACTTGCTAGATAGTCTTGAAACAGCCTGGCATTTTCCTTTCACTAAACTATAACTGTTATCATATATATATA
>CAKAOI010030410.1:0-14392 GCA_916701655.1 Sebastiscus albofasciatus | reverse complement strand
GTAGAGAGAATGGAACGGCCTGCCAAGAGTCCACACCTCAACCCAATTCAACACTTGTGGGATCAGCTTGGGCGTGCTGTACGTGTTAGAGTGACCAACACAACCACGCTGGCTGACCTGCAACGAATCCTGGTTGAGGAATGGAACGCCATCCCACAGCAACATGTGACCAGGTTAGTGACCAGCATGAGGAGGAGGTGCCAGGCTGTTGTGGCTGCGTATGGATCTTCCACCCGCTACTGAGGCTCCTGACGGTGTATTAAATGAACAATATGTCTTGTTTGTTCCTTGTTACTGATAGAGAGTTCAATCATCCAATCCACCAAACAACTCAAAACAAGAGTCAATACTGTGAGAATACACTGTTTACCATTGGCAGAGCATTTTGGAAAATTTTTCTTGGGCGCTCCCCACATGATCAGCTGTGCAACTTGTAAGGATCATCCCACAAATGCATGATCCTTACAAGTTGGACATCATTGTGAAGGTAAATAAACAGGCTTTCCAACGATGTAAAATACAATGACCATTAGCATTGGAGCAACAGAGAAATAATCCACCAAACACAAGTTTCTGAACTTTTTTTTCCCCAGTTTATATATATATAATACAGTCTATACACATACACATATATATTAATAATATGAATAACAATAAAGATGATAATGATGATGATGATGGTCATGATAATAATATCAATAACAATAACAATACCAACACTTACAATAATAAGTGAGATAAATAAATAAATAAGTGATGTAAATAATAACAATAATAAAGAAAAAAAAAGTGTTTTAAGTTAATTCGAAGGTCATATATAATTATAACTGTGTACGTTTGTGTGTGTGGCGTGTATGTGTGTGTGCGTGGTGTGTATGTGTATGTGGGTGGGCAGAAATGGGGGTGGAGGGGTGGTACCTGGTCAGACCTACAAGGGAGCTGTACAGAAGCGCAAGTATGGACAGAGGAGCCGGAGTCAACCCACCCCAAGGTGCAGCACCAAACAAATGATCATGGTTTCTGTATTTGTGATTTGCGTTATGTTTTGACCCCACCCGCCTACAGAAACCTGGTTTTTAAAAGGCAAAAGAGAAGCCCAGGACAATGACAAAGTGTCAGAGTATGGAGTACCAGGGCCACCAATGTCTTTGAGACTACCAGGACCACAAAGGCAAGCACTTTATCCACGGCCCCAGGAACGGCAAGATCCGGGCGGCAGGCGCTGCCACGAGCCACCTTCGCCCAGAGCATTTCCAAGCCAACCTAGAGCCGGTCCCGGTGGGGGCCAGTCAGCACTGGGGTGAGGTCCCACAAGGGGATCCTACCAGCGGCCGTCACTAACCCACTGAGTTGAATCCCCCGGGCAGACCGCGCGGACCCCAGCCGTTTACCTCTCAATGGTTTCTCTCTTCTTTTCAACTTTCCCTGAAGGTACTACCACGGGCTGAGCCTTGATCAGAAGGACTCAGGTCCCCAAGCGACACCGGGCAAGCAGTCTTCCGTTCGCCACATTTCCCCAATGCACCTGTCGGACGGTGTGAGGCACGTAATGGCCCCCGTCATGGGTCCGGTCTTCTCCCATTTACACGTTTTGTTCAGTAAGATAATCTCCACTAATGAACACCACTTTATGATTTATGAAGTGTAAATGTAATCATCAGAAGTAAAACGCTAACGTTAGGCTATAAACCAACTACACCACGGTCGCATGACTTCATCACCATTATAATGTGATTTCACACGCTGACCTCTTCTACATAAACCTTTAGTGTAACCTGATCCAGCTCTCAAAATCTAAATTTACAGGTTGGAAAGTCTCAGTTGGAATAGTAAAACTCAAGTCTGTAAAGTTTCTGTTTGGCATGATGACATTTAATGACAACGTCTGTTGTCTCATTTCTAGTAACCGCCTTTTTTAATACACGGAAAAGCTTCAGAAATCACCAATGGGATATTTATTTATCTCTTCAGCTTGTGTTAACCACAGACCTTATTTCAGACGTCTAACTAAAAACACATTGACTTCCAGACGAGGGAACAGGAAGTGACATCATGCTGATTCATTTCCAGGTTTTAGGCTCATTCCTGCAGCTCTCTATCTCTTTGGAAACAACACTAGGTTACTATTGTAGGTATTGTAGGGTGACCATATTTTCAAACCCCCAAAACCGGGACCCTTAAGTGTACTGCACGTTCACGCAGAGACTGCAGCGGTGCACTGTGCTGGCTCTCTATATAAATACTTATCTCATACGCACAAATGAATGAGTGGAACATGATAAACGTCTATGTAATTATAATATTGTTATCAATATTTTAATTGTGGTGAAAACCAGGACATTTGAGTGTTTATAGATATTTGTCGGGACTCAGGACACCCAGCATGAATCCGGGACAGACTGGGATGTCTGGTCACAGTAACGATTGTAATTTACGTCAAAGCAGAGAAACACACAGTGAAACTCATCCCTCCCTGTTTTGGGTTTTGTACAAACAGACAATGCCAACAAACTTGAGAGGTAACAAGTATCCCTCTCGTTAGTTATTGGTTTAGTGAACGGTCAGTTAACACTACGCAGCACTAAGTTTGGCTGAACGTGTACAGTCGTTTGGGTGGATTTCTTAGATGTAACGTCTCAAATATCAAGCACCTACCAGACATAAAACTGAAGAGGAGAAAGGGTTTTTGTAGTGATGACAGCCTGGATATTTACTGCTGGATTCCTCCTGGCTCACAGTAGCACAGTTTCAGCAGCGCGGCCAAGAGCTTGTTCCAAGGCCAACGTAAAAATATTTATAACCAGAGATTAACTACATATTATAACATGGCTGATAAATCATCTGTTATGGCAGAATAATTCACCAACAATGAGAGAAATGTTTTTATGAGCGACACACTGTGAGATGAACGATGAAGCCTTAGCCCGACTTCTTCTCCCTCTCGGCTTGTACATGATGGAGTCTAGATGTGTACGGAGCTACAGGTGGAGGACGTGTACGGATGTGTACGGAGCTATAGGTGGAGGACGTGTACGGAGCTACATGTGGAGGACGTGTACGGAGCTACAGGCGGAGGACGTGTACGGAGCTACAGGTGGAGGACGTGTACGGAGCTACAGGCGGAAGACGTGTGCGGAGCTACAGGTGGAGGACGTGTACGGAGCTACAGGTGGAGGACGTGTACAGAGCTACACTCAATGCACTTTGGCTGTATTCAAAACCACATACCATACTAGTAGTACAACCGCATACTATAATAGCACACTATACTAGTAGTATGTACTAATTTGGCCAAAATGTATTATGTAGTATGCAGTATGCAGTATGTAGTATGCGAACAAAAGCAAAATCTACAGTATGCCAAAAATACCTGGATGTCGTACTGTTTTGGAAAAATCTCCAGTAGCCTATGCATCGGACCAGTCTACCTCGCCTACTGTATCCCACAATGCAAAGTGCTGGACCGCTACAGGCTACAGTTACAACAACAGCAGCCAAAACGGCTCGCTTTTTACATTTTTCGTAGCTATTTCATCACTAAATTCACTTCTGAAAGTTTTTGAGGCGAGAAATCAACTGTGTAGATTTTTAATATTGGCAGTTTTAAGAAGTTAGATGGCGAATCGAACATTTGTTCCACCATTGTTGGAGTTTAGAAGCTCCACAAAATGCCTTGACAGCTAGCTAGCACCTGCCGGAGTCCTGCCAGCCAGCCGGGTAGTCAGGCTCAGAGACCGCTATGAGCTGACTGGAGCTCTCTAGAGACCGGTCTGTAGACGAGAGGCTTTTATTTCCTTGTTGACGGATAGTTTGTTTAAATATCACAACACAGATGTCCATTATAAATTAACAGTAACCTGTGATTATCTGACTTTATGGAGTTGAAAAGCTCCACAATCGCCCGCCGGCATAGCTCTCTGGAGAGACGGCTACAGAGCAGCAGAGTGGAGAGGGAAGAGGAGAGAGAAGAGGAGAGGGAAGAGGAGAGAGAAGAGGAGAGAGAAGAGGAGAGGGAAGAGGAGAGGGAAGAGGAGCGAGAAGAGGAGAGGGAAGAGGAGAGAGAAGAGGAGAGGGAAGAGGAGAGGGAAGAAGAGCGAGAAGAGGAGAGGGAAGAGGAGAGGGAAGAGGAGCGAGAAGAGGAGAGGGAAGAGGAGAGAGAAGAGGAGAGAGAAGAGGAGAGGAAAGAGGAGAGAGAAGAGGAGAGAGAAGAGGAGAGGGAAGAGGAGAGGGAAAGAGCAGCCTCTGATGGGGCAGTATGTAGTATGTACTGTATACTGCATACTGCATTCGTCAGTAGTATGTAGTAGGCGGTTTCGAATATAGCCTTTGTGAGGAAACACGGTGTAGTGGTCTGAACATCCACACAGGTGTTTCAGTTAGAATGATAGAGGTGTAATTAGTCCCGCCCTAACAGCTGCAACAGAGCTAACAGGAGACTCAAGAAGATTTCAATCAATTACAACCTACTGCAAATCTAATAACATGCAGGACACATGATACTAACTCTGGTGTCTGGTGACAAAGTCCAACAACTTACTCAGACATCTCTTCTACACTTTAGTGCAGCAATAAAACGTCACATTTGAAGGAAAATGCTCCGAGTTAACACTAGACATCCTGTAAGAGGTATAGTTCACAGCTGACAAGAAAGAAAATATCTAACAGAGGTAAAGATTTCCCGCCAGTGACCAAACCCAACAGCAGAACTTCATAGTGGTGAGCTGGAAAAATGTACTGCACGTTAGAATAAAGCAAAAATGCATAGAACCATAAAGAATGTATATTAAAAAGCAAAGTTTAGTATGTTCAGTATACTGTATCATTATAGATCACTATACTGAACGCTGACTTGCTGCACGTCTGAGAGAAAAGATGGGATGACAGTTACCTACAGTGGAAGTATCTATACACCACGGAGTGCACTCTGCTCATCCACATAATCCACAGGCTGGGTTCTGATCAGGAATGGAGACCTCGACATGGGTCCGATCCCCAGAGTGTCAGCACCACCTCCTGTGGGCAGCTGACTGTCAATCTTCTCTCTCATTAGTGAAATCTTTCCTCTCCTTTAAATAGTGACAGTTGTCTGTCGTAGCTGTCAGAGAGAACCGGCTGTTACGATTGGCTCTTGGAAAATGCAGCCTGTTGTACACAATGACACTGTCAGTCGTCTGACAATAAAAAGATTTCATCAACTGATTTTTTTGCTGACTTTTTAGGTGTGTAACTACATAAATACAGGAAGAAAGAAAGCTACATCTGTATCACTTAATTTACTATAAAACGTTTTTGTTAACTGTGACTGCAACTGCCGAATCCGGCACACAAGTCCACCACCGACGTAAACCACGCAACACACAGTCTGAGCGCTGCCGTTTGGCCCACTGGCACCGTCTGCTCCTCTCTCCCAGTCTATTATCCGCCTGGCCCTGATTGGGTATCGGGCGCAGTCGTGTACAACCAGTCACTGCAGCTGCACAGCGGGGGAGGGCGGCACCTGAAGAGATACAGGAGAGGGAGCAGAAACACAACAAAAAATACGCCACGTAACAGTTGTAAATGTAAACATTCCAGATGTGTCCCAGTTTATTTCCGGTTGCAGTGCAGTAGCCTATAAATCTACAGCTTTTTGGGGCACTTTTAGTTGGAGTCCCCAGGCAGTTGCCTACCTGGCCTAACGGGAAAGCCTGTCCCTGTTTAACAATGAACCAGAGTGTGGCCGATTGGGGTCATATTCCTTGAGAAGCATTTGCACATCAGTTCAAGTTATTGTGCCAAGTTTCATGTTTCTAGCTCATTCCAGCTCACAGGAATTTGAGCTGCAGCATAAGACAACAAATAATAACAAATCAGCACAAACTTAGAAGGATTCTGCCCCTTTGGGGCTTGAACCCTTAATATACAAGTCTAAGATTATAATAGTGTACCTAATGATGAAAATCTTAAGGTTACTTAACGTAACCCCGGTTCTTTGATAACAGAATGAGGTGTTTCCCTACGGGGGAATCGCCTCGGCGTGACCAACTACGAAAGCTCCAATGACACAACGTCTGTCATTGACAGACAGGTCGAACTGTGTTAGGGCCACGCCCCCTCATATTATCACAGTCGACCGCCCCTCACAAATCATTCTAGACCGGTTTCTTTCCGTGTCTATGCATGGAGGGACGTGCTGGTGAAACACCTCACTCTGTTATCAAAGAACTGGGGTTACGTTAAGTAACCTTAAGTTCTTTTTCTAACTTCGTTTGGTGTTTCACTATGGGAGATATAGACCACTCCCATATTGCATACATTTCCCGAAGCCATAAACAATAAGCCAGACAGTGAACATCACACCGACCCTGGCGTGTTTGCCTCTAGCACAGCCCGTGCCAAGGATGGCCCAGAGACATCCAGCCTGTAGAAGCTTAAAAAGTGTGAGGTGTAGCCTAGCTCGCCGCAGCACAAATCCTCCCTTGAACAGGGCCCATGAAGTGGCCATACTCCTTGTGGAATGAGCCTTCAACCCCTGTGGAGGTTGCAGACCTCTGCAGCCATAAGCCAGGGATATGGCCTCCACAATCCAGTGGGATAGCCTCTGGCGGGACAATGGCTTGCCCTTGTGGCGAGTGGCCCAGGGCACAAACAGCTGATCCCCTTTCCTGAAACCTGCTGATCTACTCACATAGACATGCACTGGGCATAATGTGTTAAGCCTCTGCTCCTCCACTGAGGAGAATGGAGGCGGGTGAAAAGCCAAAAGCTTCACCGTGGGACATCTGTAGGCTGACTCCACCACCTTAGGCACAAAAGCCGGATTAGGCCACAGGCAGACTTTGGTGAGCCCTGGGGGAAAACTGTAAGCAGGAAAGGTAAATGGATAAAGCTTGTAAATCACTCACACGCTTTGCTGTGGTTAAGGCTAAGAGCAACACTGTTTTAAGTGAAATAAACTTCATCCCCACCGCCTCTATAGGCTCAAATGGGTGATGAGAGAGGGCGTCCAACACGACCGACTGATCCCACAGAGGAACCAGGGACCTGGAAACAGGGAGCTTGCGGTGTGCACTTTTCATGAAGCGACAAACTAAAGGATGTTGCCCCACAGGCTTCTCGAGTCGCACCACTCCTCAAAAATCCGCCACTTACCACTGTAAAGAGAGCGAGTGGAGGAGGCCCTTGCACTCTGAATGGTGTCAATGACCTGTGCCGGTAGGCCTGCAGCGTTTAGGTTCTACCTTTCACGGGCCAAGCCCAGAGCGCTCTGCTATGTGCGCCTGGGACAAAATGCGTATGGGGAGAGGCCACGGCTCGCCCACTAGAAGCTGTATTATTTCCGCTACCCAGTGTTTTGACGACCACCATGGTGCTATCAGGATTAGCGACAAGCCCTAATCTCTCACCATGGCTAAAGTGGGGGAGATCAGGCTGAGAGGGGGGAATGCATAGAGCATCACGTTTGGCCATGGGTGGGCCAGAGCATCCACTCCCAGAGGTGCATTTACATCTGACAGGGAGAAAAACAGTGGACAGTGAGCATTTTCCTGCGAGGCGAAGCGGTCTATGGCTGCCAGGCTGTATTTCTGCCAAACCTGCTCCACCACCTGCGGGTGGAGGGTCCACTCTCAACTCCACTCTCCAGATCTGCAACCCTGTTCAAAACGCCCGGCACATGTGTCTTCCACTGCCCCATGAGAACGAACACAGACAGCATGCACTGCCACTCTCAGCCTCCTTTCCAGGATCTTTTCTGGCATTGACGCACAGTGGGAACATGACTGGGGGTCAGCCAGCGATGCTGGAGCATGTTTAGCGCCCATGCAAGCTACGCACATGGGATGAGGGTCCCTGTCCGAGATGGATGCCCCGCATGACGCCGGGCACAGGCGGGATGCTGCCTCTTTAACCTTCGGTTCCGACCCTTTGGCGGGGGTGGCGGCATGACATGGCGACTGGAAAAGAAGTGAAATGTATAACTATTTAGCCGTATCAGGTGTACCGCAATGCGTTAGCCTGTCGGTAAGTAGCGCTAGCAAACGGGGTTTAGCCCGAGCTAACAGCGTACCGTTATGAGTCTGCTCGCTGTGACACGTTAGCTGAACTCCGCTTACTCGGCTTGGATAACAAGCTAATGCTACCTGAACCTAGTAGGCTCGCCGTAACGCGTTAGCTGTAAGGTATAATGTTACACAGTCACCGGCTACACCGATAAGCAAATTCAGGTTAGCCGGAGAAACAGCTCGCCTTAACGCAAACACTGCTCGGTTAATTATCCTGTGTAACACCAAAAAATACACTTCTTGAGAAGTACTTACTCAGCAAAACCAAACTAAAACCGGGAACTGCGTTTGGCGACGCATTCCTTGACGGGTCGTCTGTGAACTGTTGAGCAGATATCCAAGCTGGCCTAGATGACTGAGGGAGCTTATAGTTTCTTTACGCGAAGAAAGCGAGAATGATTTGTGAGGGGCGGTTGACTATGGTAATATGAGGGGGCATAGCCCTGACACAGTTCGACCTGTCTGTCCATAACAGACGTGTCACTGAAGCTTCCGTAGTTGGTCATGCCAAGGCAATTCCCCATAGTGAAACACCTAACGTTAGGAAAAGAACCAAAATATATACAATACAGTATATTTATTTATTTATTTATTTAAAAAGGATCCCCATTAGCTGATACCAATGGCACCAGCTAGTCTTCCTGGGGTCCGAAATCAAGTACATTACATTTATCACATACATACTATATACGACATCATATTTGTGTTACACTAATAGCATTAAAATTTTCCAAACATATATAAATTTCACATTCATACACAATCTTCCACAACCATTTAGCCTCAAGGCCCATCATCCGGGAAAAGGAACAAAAGAAAAACCATACATGACCAACACTGGACTATCGATCAGCTGCTTAAGTAATGTGTTCTTAGATGGTATTTGAATGAGGATTTGTTAGAGGATTGACGGATGTGAAGAGGGCAGCTATTCCAATGGTTGATGGCACGATAAGGCATTCGATTTTAGGTGAGGTAACATGATTTGGCCATCACCTGCACTGCTGTTCTAGTGAAATGACTGTGAACGTCCCTGCATTTGGTAATTTGACTGTTTAAAAACTTGGGTTTAGTATAATAAATGCTGTTACTAAAGAATGTCGCTGTGCTTAAGGCGAGTCTTTTCTCTACTTGTAACCATGACAGTATATGATGCATGCTGTCTGTGTTCGTTTTCATGGGGCAGTGTAAGTCGAGTCTTGCAGCTCTTTTTTGGGCAATTTGTAGTTTCCGCAGTACACTTTTCGGTACAGAAGACCATACAGGTGAGCTATTGCTCAAGTAGTTAAATCTTTAAGTTTAAGCCACCTGGACTATTGTCCAGGTGGCTTAAACTTAAAGATTTAACTACTTGTCCCAGAATGTGTGCTGGAACATACAGAAGGCATTTTCTTGCCATGGAGATGCCATTTCCCATTTTCCTGACAATTGTGTCAATGTGCTCTACCCATTACAGTTGATTGTCTATAGTTAGTCCTAGTAATGTGACCTTATCCACCTGCTGTATAGGTTCACTGTCCGAGTAGAGATTCAGTGTGGGCATAGATAACAGCTTATGACTAGATCCCAGAATAATGGATTTGTTTTTGATATATATATATAGTACCAACCTATTTTGTTTTATCCAATCAAAGACCAAGTTTAGGTCTGAAGATAGAACTTGATCTAGTTCTCTGCTTGTATTTGCTGCGTAATACAGTGTGGAATCATTGGCGTACATTTGTATACTCGCTTTATGCAAAGCAGATGGCAAGTCATTTGTGAAGATGGAATATAGGAGAGGTCCAAGACAACTGCCTTGTAGCAGGCCACAGTCAAGCCCTTTACTGTTAAACATGCTGCCATTGTAATACACCCTTTGTGTTCTGCATAAAGATAATTCTTCATAAATGTGATGGCGCTTGATCTAAATCCATAACATTGTAGTTTACTAATTAAAAGGTCATGATCTATGACATCAAATGCCGCGCTGAAATCCAGTAACACTGCACCTGTTATCCTAGAGTTATCCATCTCTTTTAACCAGTCGTCTGTCATTTGTGTTAGTGCAGAACAAGTGGAGTAGTGGTGTCTGTAAGCATGTTGAAGTGTAGTGTTCACATTACAGTCAAAGTAAGCTTGTATTTGTGAATGGACTATTCTCTCCATCAGTTTGCTTAGTACAGGGAGAATAAATGTAAATCCGCCATCTTTAGGTAAGGGAATTATTTTGCCTTCTTTTCAAATACCAGGATATATACCTTCCATTAGACATTTAATATATGATATATGGGACCAGAAATGTAGTCGTCTGAGAGACAGAGTACCTTACTGTCCAGCATGCCAGTGCCTATGGAGCCATGATCAGGAAGGGCCTTCAACAACTTCCTTACTTCCCTCTCATCCACACTGTTAAACTGAAATGAACAACTTTTATTAATCATTATATTGTTACTTATAAGTTGGAGAGTATTGGAATCGATGTTGCTCATACAGTATTCTGCCTAAGTGCATCGACCTTATTCACAAAATAATCATTAAAATAACTGTCTATATCAAATGGTTTAGTTAAAAACCTGCCATCCGATTGCACAAAAGAAGGGCTCCCAGTTTTCTTTCTCCCCATTATTTCATTTAGGGTTCTCCAGAGTTCATTATCATCTAGTTTCACTGCATTTATTCTCTTTTTATAATATTCCTTTTTCATTCTTTTATATATAATGCCAAACAATGCAATACAATACAATGCCAAAGTCCGGTATGGATTATGAAAATATAAACAGGTTAACGGTCTACAGGTGGGGTTGCATATAGATATGTATGTACAGTATCGGATCGAAGGTATTGATAGTAGTCCCATCATGTCTGGGTGCAACCAACTACTAAAGATGATCAATCAGAATTAAGTACAGCTAATTTTTCAAGATATCACAACTCAAACTACCAAACATCTGAGGAAAACAGTGGTATGTACATTATTGAAATGGTACTTTTACTTCTCTACACGAGAGCATTAATATATCATCATCAACTATTGTCTATATTAAGATATAGAGAAGTAATGTCTATCTGAGTCTATGATATCAGCATTAATATAACTTTTAAAGATATAGAGGAGTAATGTCTACCTGAGTCTATGATATCAGCATTAGTATAACATGTAAAGATATAGAGGAGTAATGTCTACCTGAGTCTATGATATCAGCATTAATATAACATGTAAAGATATAGAGGAGTAATGTCTACCTGAGTCTATGATATCAGCATTAATATAACATGTAAAGATATAGAGGAGTAATGTCTACCTGAGTCTATGATATCAGCATTAATATATCATCATCAACTATTGTCTATGTAAAGATATAGAGGAATAATGTCTACCTGAGTCTATGATATCAGCATTAATATAACTTTTAAAGATATAGAGGAGTAATGTCTACCTGAGTCTATGATATCAGCATTAATATAACATCTAAAGATATAGAGAAGTGATGGAATCACCAGCCCGGTCTCACCAGACAGTGTATGAATGACACAGAAATCAATAGAAATGCATTTAGCACCTTTAAGTTCAGGACCTGCTAGGACTTCTTCCCCCTCTCTAACATCTAACTCTCTAAACTAAATATTGAATCCATGCAGTGAGCCCTGCTCTTAGAAAGTCCCAAAGCTTCTTCTAGTTTTATTCTCTCAGTTGATGCACCAGATCTGACCTTTACACCATCCTGCTGTAGCAGCACACTGTGTTTTCCTCATGTTAATTCACCCAGGCACTCTGACTTGTTAAAAGCATTACACACAAGTGAACCAGCCGATAGCTGACTCTTCAAGAGGTGCTTCTGCTGAGCATCTAATATCTGCAGTTGGCTTCATGAACCAGGCCTGTTTCTCATCCCATCGAGCACCGTCTAATCCCTGGAATTACGATGCAAATGGACATAAGAAGCACCAAAATATGAGAGGCGTGGGCTTGACATGACAGCGGCAGGAGAGAGCCTCCTCTCAGCCTCAGCTTGTGCACGGTGAAGTGCTGTGTTGCATTAGTCACAGGGGTAATCTGTCAGCAGGCATCATGCATTTCCATAAATCCACTGAAAGCTTTTGATTAATGTAATTGGCTTGGCTTCAGTCACTGCTCTTTTATGAATTCATAATGGTATCCAGGGACAGCTGCTGTTTGTCCCATTCCTTTACCAGCCTTTATCACGGATGATTTCATGCACACAGGAGTTTCTATAATGAGCTATTTAATGGCTCTCTGTGTAATAAACAATAGATCATTGGGCGGTACAGTAAGACGGGACTTCAAGGGCGTAGCTTTGCATATTTATATAATCTTTAGAGTGGAGTCATATTAATATAAGATAATTCTGATGTTCCTCCCAGAGGCTATGTCTCCAAGACGACCCAGGATCCAGCAGCTAGCATCTGATTGGCTGAAAGGGAGCTATTTGAAGGCTCACATGTAAATATGGTATCAGATACTACAATGGTACAATGGTACTATGGTACTTACTACCAGACATGGAGGAGGAGAGAGCTGATCAGTAGGTTTGGACTGCAATCAAACAATCAAACTCTCAAGAAAGAAGGCAAACAAGTTTATTTCCCAAAATGTCAAGTAAATGTCTAAAGATAAGGACATGTCCATCTATAGAAGGAATGTGCTTCACCCTACTTCCAGAGGTTTTGCATCTTGTATAACATCTTTCACTTCAACTGGTGGATTGAATAAAAATGGCTGATAGAAACATTTTACCCAGCAGCACTGATATTAGAAGCACCATGTAAATCACAGAGGCTTCATGGTGTCACTGAGCGAGCAGCAGTTCGTCTTGCTGACATTTAGCTCTGTCCTCCATCAGCCCTCCAGGGAGCTGCCTCTGTTATCTGTCACTACTACGTACATGGAGCCAAAACTGCTGCCAGGAAACTGTTCAATCGTTGTCAAACCACAAACACTTTTTCTTAAATTCCTTGAACAGCAGCAGTATGACAGCATGAAAAGACACCGGACCAGCCAGAGGGGGTCTACAGGGAGCCAGGGTGGGTCTACAGGGAGACAAGGTGGGTCTACAGGGAGACAGGGTGGGTCTACAGGGAGACAAGGTGGGTCTACAGAGAGCCAGGGTGGGTCTACAGGGAGACAGGGTGGGTAACAGGGAGTCAGGGTGTGTCTACAGGGAGACAAGGTGGGTCTACAGAGAGCCAGGGTGTGTCTACAGGGAGCCAGAATGGGTCTATAGGGAGACAAGGTGGGTCTACAGAGAGCCAGGGTGGGTCTACAAGGAGACAGGGTGGATCTACAGGGAGCCAGGTTGGGTCTACAGGGAGACAAGGTGTGTCTACAGAGAGACAGGTTGGGTCTACAGAGAGCCAGGTTGGGTCTACAGGGAGCCAGGTTGGGTCTACAGGGAGACAGGGTGGATCTACAGGGAGCCAGGGTGGGTCTACCGGGAGACAGGGTGGATCTACAGGGAGCCAGGTTGGGTCTACAGGGAGTCAGGGTGGGTCTACAGGGAGACAGGATGGGTCTACAGAGAGCCAGGTTGGGTCTACAGGGAGCCACGTTGGGTCTACAGGGAGACAGGGTGGATCTACAGGGAGCCAGGTTGGGTCTACAGGGAGCCAGGGTGTGTCTACAGGGAGCCAGGGTGGATCTACAGGGAGCCAGGTTTGGTCTACAGGGAGACAGGGTGGAGCCAGGGTGGGTCTACAGGGAGTCAGGTTGGGTCTCCCGGGAGACAGGGTGGAGCCAGGGTGGGTCTACAGGGATCGGGGTTGGGTCTACAGGGAGCCAGGGTGGATCTACAGGGAGCCTGAGTGGGTCTACAGGGAGCCTGGGTGGGTCTACAGTGAGCCAGGGTGGGTCTACAGGGAGCCTGGGTGTGTCTACAGGGAGCCAGGGTGAGTCTACAGTGAGACGGGGTGTGTCTACAGGGAGCCAGGGTGGGTCTACAGGGAGACAGGGTGGATCTACAGGGAGCCAGGGTGGGTCTACAGGGAGACGGGGTGGATCTACAGGGAGACAGGGTGGGTCTACAGGGAGCCAGGTTGGGTCTCCCGGGAGACAGGGTTGAGCCAGGGTGTGTCTACAGGGATCCGGGTTAGGTCTACATGGAGCCAGGGTGGGTCTACAGTGAGACGGGGTAGGTCTACAGTGAGACAAGGTGGGTCTACAGGGAGACAGGGTGGATCTACAGGGAGCCAGGTTGGGTCTACAGGGAGCCTGGGTGTGTCTACAGTGAGATGGGGTGGGTCTACAGGGAGCCAGGGTGGGTCTATAGGGAGACAAGGTGGGTCTACAGAGAGCCAGGGTGGGTCTACAAGGAGCCAGGGAGGGTCTCCAGGGAGCCAGGGTGGGTCTACAG
>CAKAOI010030408.1:24720-38872 GCA_916701655.1 Sebastiscus albofasciatus | reverse complement strand
GACCTATTCATTCACAGTAAAAACAAACATTTCAACTCACTTGCCAAGGTAAAGTACCAGCAGTCCAATAATGCTACCTCCTCTCTCTCCTGCTTGAATCCACACTGACTGACTGACTGACTGATGTGTATTTGCTGAAATTAGATACCCTGCCTCACTCAGCCTTGTGTGGTAGCAGGACTCATTTTTCACTTCCTGTCCTCACTCATTCTAACAATTAAATATGGTAGAGAGAGACTGTGTGAAGACAACAAGCACCTCTACCAGCTCCTCTGAGGGGTGCATTTAAACCAGAAGAAGCAGCCTTATTATCCGATTAGAAATAAAGCTTTATCCTCTGCTATAGCATCTTGTAATGCTGCAAAAGTTATGGAAGAAAAATGTGCAAATGTCTGTTATATTATGCGGAAGAATAAGTTGTGAAGTAACAACCTGTAAACTTACCTCACCTGAGCTGCATGCAAAAAAAAAAAAAGGAAAAAAGTACAACAGGAAGCGGACAAACTGCGAGGGAGGGACTGACACAACATGAGCAACAACTTACCTCTCTTCTATGTTGCTGCAGTGGAGGATCCTGTTAAAAGTCTAATAGTCCATTACCTCGAAGGGTAAAAAGTTTCAGAGACAAGGTGGGGGTGCAACAGGTTGCAGGGGGGGCCACTCAGGAGCTGTAGTTTCTCCAGGCTGCTCTCAGTCCAAACTGTGCCAGACTTGTTCTGCTGCTGCTGCAAACACTCAGCTCAGCTCAGCTCTCTGCAGACTCTCAGCGTGACGTCAGTACTCCAAGTCACGTGGTGCGTCGAAGGCGGCCAATAGGAAGCAGCGTTGTCCTGGCAACAAGAACCCCAGCACCCATTAGTAAAACATTCACACTAAAGTTGTAATAAATGTATAATATAAAAATAAGTACTAGTAGTTCTATAGTATTAAAGAGTGGCAGTGTAGTAAAGTTGGCATGCTTTATAATATTTTGTAAATATCTCAGGAATATATATATAAATATGTATATATAAAAATAAATAATAAAAATAAATTATATATATACAAATAAATAATAAAATAAATTATATATATGTTTATATATATATATAAAATAAATTTAAAAAAAACATTTTATATATATGTATAAAAAATGAATAATACAAATAAATTATATATATATATACGAATAAATAATAAAATAAATTATATATATATACACAAATAAATAATAAAATAAATTATATATATATACAAATAAATAATAAAATAAAATATATATATTTATATATATATAAAATAAATTTTAAAAATACATTTTATATATATATATGTATAAAAATAAATAATACAAATAAATTATATATATATACGAATAAATAATAAAATAAATTATATATATACATATTTATATATATAAAATAAATTATAAAAATACATTTTATATATATATGTATAAAAATAAATAATACAAATAAATTATATATATATATATATATAAGAAATTGTAATATTGAATAGTGATACCTTTTTATTTTGGCACATACTAGTTATTACTACACACAATAGTATATAGCTTTCCTATTTCTATTTATTTTGGAGTTTTTTTCTCCATATTCAGTATACTCTCCTTTATTTATTATATAATAAACAGTGAAACCGGTTTGTTTTGGCACATACTAACTATTACTACACACAATAGTATATATCATTCCTATTTCTATTTATTGTGTAGTTTTTTCTCCATATTCAGTATACTTTTCTGTATTTGATTTATATATCTTCATAGCTTTGGTTTAATTTTGGTTTATGGTGTACATCTCCTAATATCCTTTTTGTGCCCTGAGGATAAAAGTGTTATCTTTTCTTATTGTATCTTATCCTTTTGTTTATATCTGACAAAAATAGTCTTAACTCCAAGTGCACTAGCCTTTTCCTGCTTTCTTATTTGCTATTAACAGCATCTCATGGTCTTCCACAAAAGAGTTTACTTGTGTATTTTTGGTTGTGACACTTCTTGTTGATAGGGAAAAAAAAACAAATAAACCCCTTAAAGCAGCATTTCAAATATTTCAAAAGCTTAAAATAGAGGAAAAGCTGATTTATTAGCTTTTTGTGCAGCGGTGCAGTGCAGTGCACCTGCTTATTGAAAACGTAATTTAATGCAAATGCATTTTCTAACCATAGTTTTGCATGCATTATGTGTATTTTATCCACCTTGCTGTTTTTTTCCCTAATGAGGGATATTTGCAACCTAGTGCTGTGCAGGGATTCAAACGATAGCTGTAGACTTCATTTAATTTTTTTTTTTTACTTTCTTTGCATTTCTTTATATTACTTGTAGTTTGATATGTTCTGTTGGAGCGACAACATGATAAGCTTATTTAATACTGAGTATTGCATGATAATGCTGAGAGAGATTATGGCTGACGATAGCCACCATGCATTTGCTGTGGCCCAGTACAGGTGTTCCCTTGCAGGCACATTGGGAGCCATGCTTTGCCTAAGATGATTAGAGGAAGTCAAAGCCACAGGGCTTATTCGGCCGCTGTTCCAGGGAGCATTTTCTAAATGGCCTTAGAAAGTACACTGAGAACTCGTCCTGCCTGCTGAGTCAGCAAATTCCTGACCTCACTGACAGACAGAATGATTCGCTGCATTCAAAAACTAAACATAACAGAGAAGTTATAAATGTCTGGAAATCATTCAGGACACATGGAGGCATCAGCTTATGGAAGATAAAAAAAAAAAAAATCATGTCACACATCTCTGCAATGTTGCAAAAGTCCCAAATAATGGCTAAGGATGTTAAAATAGAAATATATATATATATAAATATATATTTAAAAAATGCATAAAGTCATATCTCAGCAGGGCAGGACCAATGTCTGTTGAAATGTTGAAACTGAGATCCATGCATGAATGCATACAACAATGGTGATACATGCAACATCAAACTCAGGTCATGATGGCATGCTCCAACAATATGAAAAATCTCATAATTAGTAGAAGAGGTGGATCATGTGCACAGCTGGGTACAGGTGCAAAAAGCATTTTTAAAAGTTTTTTGGGGGGTCATTTTACGTCATTATTAAAGACAGCAGAGAGATAAGAAGATACACCAATACACCTTTTTTATTTTTATTTTTTATTATTTAATATTTTTAATATTATTATGAATTTTATTCAATTATTACTTATTACTTTTTTTCTGTTGTTAAGACTGTTGGTAAGGCAATACACTCTTCTGTGAACCGTACATTTGTATTATATGACAGATTGTTTATTACAAATGTATAATTATAATTCTTATATTTTATATGACGTCTCATGTGGAGAGTTGTGTTTTGCATGTTTCAACTGTTAAAAGCACAATAAAAACAGTGTTGAAAAAAAAAAAAAGTAATGAGGGTGAAGAGATGCAACAAATGTCCCCGACCAGACTCAACACCGGGGACGTTGTGGTTCATGGTCAGTATATTAACCTGTTGAAGAAGAGATCAGGAGAAGGAGATGGGGATGGATTGGCCACACACTCCAGAAACCCGGTACCAGCATCACCAGACAGGCCCTTAGATGGAACCCACAAGGCAAAAGAAGGAGAGGCCGGCCCAAGAACACCTGGCGCAGGGACCTTGACACGGACATCAAACAGAGCAGGCTGACATGGAAACAATTGGAGAGGAAAGCCCAGGACAAAAGACTCTGGCGGACTGTGGTCAACGGCCTATGCTCCACAAAGGAGCGATAGGCTTTGAATGAATGAATGAATATTAACCCCCAAGTTACATGGACATCCCCAAAAACGCGTTCCCATTGAGAGAAAACATCAACTGTACAGAGTGTTCCATGCAATCCGTGACCATAATCAGTCTAACAAAAACCTCATAAAACCTTAAATTTACTGTCTTGTTGTTGTCTATAAATTTAGTTTCACATATTTCTGTCTCATTTATGCCATCTTTATGTGCTATGTTACATTGTTGTAATTAAAATCACAACTAGAGAACTTGCAGGTTGTAAATAATAATGCAAACATACAACAACAAAAAATCCATTTTCACTGATTGAACATAGATCATGAGTCTTTGATGGCAACCGATGCAGTTTCGGGGTGAGTAAATCAGCGTCACGGTAGCATTGTTTGACACTGTAATATCTGTCGTTGACTTTAAGCAACAGACAGCATTGTTATCCACTCCTAACAGAAATGAGAGCTCATCAGTGCGTTTGACCCTGAGGGAGAGTCCCTGAGTACTGTGCAGCTATAGCACTGCAACCTCTGACTAATAGGTTTGCATAACATTGATCTGACTGGAGAGCATTCCCCAACTCTGCACTCATCTGCACACATCAGTGAGGCCTGGTCCGCCACAGCTCAAAGAGGCTTTGAACTGGAGAGCCATCTTCTAAATCAGCCGGCCCATGGCTCTGCACGGGCTCTGTCATTAGGTAACAGCGGCTTTAGATGCGAGGCTAAGTAGCTGGTGCTGGATGGAGAAGCTCCTGAGCCGCACGGTAGAGGACCAAACACCTCTTCTCACTGATTATCTGTTATCTAACCACACAGAGCTAACCTTTTGCTGCGCTCTGAACCCACTGGGCAGTGTGGCCAAAGTTTTCGAGGTGAGCTAATCTCTGTAGCAGACATCCCTTGGCTGGGGACTGTGATCTTATTGAGGAAAGGTATCTGAGATTTAAACATTCAAGAGTTCTCCACAACAAAAGAAGAATACTGCATCATAATGACTTCGTTACTGTTTCTGTTGCAGTTCTCATTTTCAAGTTTCTACAGACAGAATTAATGAACAATATGTGATATCATGACCCACTGTAAGAGTGGTTAGAGGTGTTTAGTGTATACTGAAGGTGCATCAAATGACAAAGCATTTGTCAGTGGACATCAGAGAAGAGCAGGTAATCCTGCAGCAGTCAGAGAACAAGGACAGCTCCTCTGAGTCGACCCGTGCGTCATGAGCAGCAGACTAAAGCGCCGGCTGACTGGATTACCCAACAGGTGAATTTATTCTCAACCTGGACATGCTGAGAGCTGCGTGTTAAAGCCTCTCCAGAACCATTAGGGAGACACAGGTGTGAACTCTCCCTCTTTGTTGTACTCCTGCAGGACAGCAGCACCTGCACGAGGGGAAAGTTGTCCAGGAATATCCCAAGGGGAGAAACCCTTGGAGGAAGCCTGAGTCACTGCACTTTTCTTTAAACTTAGCACAGCATCTAACTGTCTAGCGGTCAGAACAATCCCGCAGATGTCCGCTAACAGGTTCAGCAGGATTTGGCCATTTCATACAATATATGATAATATAACAATCACAGGGCCCATCTGAATAATGAATACTTTGGATACTTTAAGAGCATTTTGCTGATACGTACACACTTTTACACTCTTGTATTGTTACTTTTACTTAAAGGAACAGTGATTACGATCTGGTGGTATCTAGCTGTGAGATTGCAGATTGCATCTAAGTGACACCTCTCCCATGTGCCAAGTGTGTTGGAGAGCTACGGTGGCCGACGCAAAAACATGAATGGCCCTCTCTTGAGCCAGTTGTTGTAAAAGTAGCGTAGGTCTACGTGAGAGAGAGCGGCGGCGACGAGAGCGAGTAACGCTTTCGACTCCAGCACAAGCAGGAAAAGTTAACAGAGTTTTGTTTTGTCTGTTCTGGGCTACTATAGAAACATGGCGGCCAGCTCTGTGAAGAGCATCCGCTCCATATATGTAGATATAAACGGATCATTCCAAGGTAACGAAAACATAATGATTCCTATTTTCAGGTGATTACACACTAAAGAATACATATATCATATTCCATTTCTGCCAATAGATCTACCGAAATGTTACACACTGGTCCTCTAAGTCAAGGATCTCAGTACTTCTCCCACCGACATATAGTGGTCTGGAAATATATTTAATGCTTGGAGAAGTGCCACCTATTGATTACAGTTTTAAAAGGACACAGGATTGCAGCAACGTGTGCAAAAAAGGCAAAAATGCTCCAACAAATGGCAACTTAAATTACATTTCCAAAATGATAAATGCAAGCACCCTAAACAAAGCACCAAATAGGACTATTTTTCTGGTTCAATGTAATGAACCATTTAATGAGCTAATTGTTGGTAAATATTACTTCTGACATTTGATTCTTTATAGATCACTTCTATTATTTTGTCTCTGGAAGTGACAGTAGAAAAGAGTTATATATAGAATTTCGCCTGTCTTGTTTCACTGCATTTTTACAGAAAATACAAGAAAGCAGATGTGACACCACAGTATAACACCATTTCTAAATCCTACAAAGTAATGTGCATTGTTTTGGAGTTTTATTTTTATCTTCTCAGAGGAGGCAGAGTGAAAAGGCAACTACACCTTTACTTCAAAGAGCTCTGCGGTGCCGATAAGCTGAGTCAGGATGAGGCTGTGGACTCACGTCAGCAAGTCTCCTCTGTGCTGTATACCACGACAGCTGGGACACCAGGTATAAGTCCTCACCTGTCAACCAACATGAGACCATGACACGCAACACAATGACTTCTGTTGTACTGAGTCATGATGTAAAATGTTCATTAGGAGGGGTGGTATTGAAAACGGTGCTTTGAACTTGATGAAATGTGTGATGCATTGTTCATTAAAATATAAAATGACGCCCTTTGACCTCCTGATTTGACATGGATCATACTTCCTTGTTTGTTCATTGATCAGAGAAGAGCATCGTCAACAATATCCAAAATGCTTTGTGATGAAGCAGGGATAATATTGCTGTGTCTACCATGTGAGTCAGCACTTTGCTGAAAGGCCACCTGCTGTCGAACGTGGCAGCAGATCGAACCGGAGCTTGTCTGCAGATCTGAACTGGCTTGATGAAAGCCTTACTGACTCCTGGCCAGTATAGATAAAAGAAAGAAAGAGGTTGCAGTCTCAGACGCATGAAGGAGGGACATAAAAGACGCCGCCAGAGAGGGTGGGAGGTGCTGGTAAAAATCTAAATGGAGAAGAAGATGGAGGTGAGAGTGCGGAGGTGAAGTTTGCCCAGATGACAGAGAGGAGAGATGGGAGGAGGAGGTGAAGACGAGCAACAGGGATGGAGGAGGAGGAGGGAAAAGACAAGAGGGAGGGATGAGGAGAAGATGAACACATTAAGTTCAGGTGGTGAGATTACGTAACAGTGAAAAGCAGGTAAGCTGCTGATCTGCAGCTGCCTTGCACACATGCCTTAACACACACACAAACGCACACACACACAGACAATCACTTCAAAGCTAACTCCTGGTCGTGTCTAAAACATAACTCGCAAATTGCGAAATCTGGCAAAAACTCTTGCGAGACTCACTACCCTATGACCTATCATAACCTTACCTAACCATTCAAGGTCAATGCCTAACCTTAACCGTCCATCTCGCGGGAGTTTCCCAACTGGAGGGTTACCTTCTAGACACGACCCTGACTCCTCATTACCAACTTTTAACAAATGTAGGGGGCAGATACATTTTAAAAGTGTGACAGATGACTTTGTGACTGTGCAGAGTCTCTCATCTGCTTGTATTTACAAATCATTTGAATGAAAACTTCACTAAGTCAGGTCATTGAGATTTCTGAGAATCTTAAATGTTCTAAATTGACACTAATTCAACCTACCTCTGATTAAAGGGGCTACATTTAAAAGTTCATTGTCTAACAATCTAAAAAGTAATATAAAAAAATGTGAATTTAATTCTCCAAATTTGCTAAAGAATTACTGTTTCCACAATGTTTACAACATGAAAATAAAAAAAGTACATAATACATTCTGTAAATCATTGTTAAAATGAGCTTTAAATCTCACAATGTATGTATTTTTGTTATGTTCTGGTTAACAAAACTTGGACCCAAAAGCAGCACACACTAGTCGAGTTTAAAGTTGTAACAAAAGATGAATTTATTAATAATAATAATAATAAATTGAACGCTGGACAGGGCCGGGGGTCGTCAGAGTCCGACGTGGCTGGGATAAAGACTACAAGTCTTGAAGGGAGCGAGGAGCATGGGGAATGGGGTTCCAGTGATCCTCCAGATGGTGATTCCAGTCCACTTGTGATCCGAGGAGGAGCAATGATGTCGGAGAGTGAGCAGGTAGGTACAGCAGGAAGCGGAGGCAGCTGACAGGTAAGTTTACCTTAGGACAAAAGGACAAAAACTGGATGAGTACAAAAAGGTACAAGGTGAGCAGAGACAAAGTCTATAATAATATTATAGTCACGTGTTATATGGCTATACTTTAATGTTCAATTTCTCTTCACCTCTGTGTGACTTATAGGCCTTTTTCACAACACAACACATGTGTCAATAATGAAATTAATGATGGCTGAATTCCATTTAGCTGCTTTGATTTCATGGTTCTGATATTGTCCATGCTGGCTCACTGTCACTCTCAATGGAGCAGTTTAATAGAACAGAGCCACCGTTAGTGTTATTAGTAACTCCTGTGCTTTTCCTGCTATGACAAGTCAAAAATGTCTGCGGTGAGAAAGGCCAACCTGAGGATAGAGACCACCGCAAGAGGTGTCAAAAGATGATTAAAGTGCTAACAAACATTTTTTGGTCACTTTTCTATAATTCTTGCTTTGTTCTTGTAAAATAGCTACTAGAGGAGTTTACCTCTTTAGGCCCTTCTGATGAAACATTAACTCACTCTCATGTTCACACCATAACCTGCACATATTTCTTCACTTCAATGGGTCAAAAGTAGTAGATTAACGAGCCCAAAAGGTTGGTAACCAATGTCTTACACGGTGTTGCTGTCGACTGCTGCTTCTTCTGATATGCTACTACAAATGGAAAAAGCTAAAAGGTGGTTGAGGTCATCCATCCAACACAAAAGAAGCAGCAATAAGTGCAGGCAGGTTGTGTAGGCTGTGACAGCCTGAGCAACAGCTTGCAAGACTTTCATAACTGATAAGCCCATTCAATCACATGTGAAGCCACTGTGCTGCCACACAGACACATCTTAATGTAGGACTGCCACCTAATGGTTACATGTTCAATTGACAATTGACATTTCATAACATAGGAGGAGAACGTTTGGTTACGATGTAACCTTTGTTCTCTGAGTGAGAGATTATCTCTCCAGTTTACATATTCCATATATATGGGGAATGATCTTACCTAGGTCAGGTGACGTGATACTTTTTAAGACACACTGGCACTGCTGGCCACGCCCAGACGTGAGTCTGTAAAGCGCATGCGTTTTATAGACTCGCATCTCGGCGTGGCCGGCAGTGCAGGTGTGTCTTAGGTGAGCTCATTCCCCATACATGTGGAATATGTAAACTGGAGAGATAGTCTCGATATGATGGAGAACTGACAGAAAAAAAAGTAAGTCTTTTTTGTTGTGTACGGTCTTTTTGGGTGGTGGGGAGATTTCTGACCATTGATGCTGGAGTCAGTCTTGTGCAATCACCGCTCTGAAGCTTCTGCCTGCCCGGTTAGTGTTTAATGAACTCGGTATCAAATTCAATTTTGATGCCATTTAAAACATTTCACCACTACTGTACTTAAATCAAATCTTTTTGCATCATTTGATGCATTTTCTTTCTGAGCACACATTTGGGATTTTTTTTTATGTTGACCCACAAGTTAATAATTCATTCATGGCAGTTTGACCTGTGGACTGCACATTTTGACATACATGACACACATCCATTTGTAGAGTACACATTTTGCCTGCCAGCCAGAATGCAAGGTCTCTGCTATGTCCGGTGTGTGACGAGACTGTGGGGTCCAGCACAAGCGTCACGGCTTCTGAAAGTGACAAACCTGCATGGATCTGTACGCCAGATGCAACACAAAAAGGTATCGTCCAACTTGCAATATAAAGTTTATAATGAGAGTATTTTGGGAGATATGCAGGATACAAAATGTGATGTTGGGTCCCGGGCTTAAGGTCAGAGGAGTGTAACATTATAGAGTTGTGGGATAGGAGAGAGAGATGATGGAGTGTCAGATTTAAGGGCTGAATTATGGTCCAGGGATGGTGAGTTAAAATCAAATTATACTAATACTGCACTGAAACACAGACTTAAAGTTAATTGAATTAGTTATTGCAACTTTATCAGTTCAGTACAACCAATGGGGCCTTCAAATGGGGTCGTGTTTACTGTATTCACGAGAAGAATCCATTTGAACACACCCCACCCTCTTGTGGTATTCACGACCTCATAAGTGGAAAGTATGTGAAAGCTCCGAGTACTCAACTTGTGACATGTTTGTTGACATTGTCAGAAATGGCGGAGGCCATGGAAGGTCTGGAAGGCCTGGATTATTTTGAAAACTGAAAACTACTAACAATACAAATCATCATCATCATCATCATCATCATCATCATCATCATCAGTATTAGTAGTAGTAGTAGTAGTAGTAGTAGTATTGTTAGTAGTTGTAAAAGTAGAAGGAGTAGGACTAGCAGTAATAGCAGTGGCAGTGTTGTTGAGAAAAAAAAGCTCTTATTTTGAAAATCCTCCACATACTACAAGTAGTTCTTCCTAGGTCAAGGGCAGAGGGAACAGAAAACACCCTTGTGAGTGCTCTACGGTCCATTCCCAATTTTGGCAGGGTTTTAAGTTCCTACTGAATTTCTCATTGTTCATATGAGACCTATAAAGGTGTCTCTGGTTATTATTGATTGTTTATTAATATGTGTAATTGATGATAATGGATATGATTATCGTCCAAGGACAGAGGGTGCTGCATGTTGTACATCTTCCTGTATGCAAGCCAGCATGCTTTTCTGGCTATTCTGACCCACAATCCTCTGAGCAGGGGATATAACCAAGAGGGTCAAAGCTCAAAGTGCAATGTTATGATGAAGTAGTGTGTCCCAATTGTATGCATACTGCATGCACTAGTACGTACTTTACAAGGGCAGCTGCAGTATAAACTGAAAGTAAAAAGAAAGAGATGTGATTTGGAATACAGCCACGGTTGTACTTACAATTAGATAGGTTAAAGCACACTTTTTTTATTAAAAAAACAAATGAACAATGATTTATTTCATGGTGCATGATAAAATGAATAGTGCAAAGTCTTTGGCAATTACACTTCATCGTGAGAAAGAAGAAAGAGGAAGAAAACACTCCCTAATACATTACCTTAGCTGTGGATTTCTTAGCAGAAATAGAAAATTAGACATGGGAGAAATGTTTACATGCAAAACATGTTATAGTTATGCTTGCATCGACCCAAGTCAAGTGAGAACAGTGCAAAAGAGAGGTTGCATGGGACCAGAAAACATGACTGAGAGGTCATTACAGACCAGAGCCTAGTCCAAAACTTGATTACTAGATTCTTATTTATAAACATGAAACACTTTTATGCCATTTATGTATATCTACATGTAAATTATAGCAAAAAGCCACTCCGTTTCACAGTTCAAAGTCACTGGTACTGGTCCAGCTCTCCAATTAAAGGGTCAGGTTCTCAGCCCTACCGGTATAACTCGGTCAGGGACTCAACTGAAAACTGTATAAGCTGGTGGTGAGGAGACACGCCTAGCTTCTAACTGCCTAATTAAACGATATAATGTATATAATGTATTAAACTTACAGTGTACACTAGTCCTTTAAATCCCATTCAACAGAACTTGTAGAAACAAGTGCCACAAGATGGAGAAAGCGATGAAGGTACCATATGAGAACCTTGCAGTTACTGATTTAACCACAACACAGACTGAATGAATGAATGAATGACTAATTTACTTTCTTGTCTATTCATTGACATAACTCATCCCTTATGGTAATATTCAGACACATTAACCAGCAACAAAACAAACAAACGATCCGGCATGTTAGACCACCATAAACTAACAGCACATTACACCGGCATCATCCAAACATAAAATTAAACATCATCCAGACATAATCGCAAACGTGAACCTCCCACAAATAATGCTCCAGGATATCTCCCACAATGGAAATACAACAAATAAACAGTCACAGATATACAAACACAGCTCCCTAAGCACAAGGCTCATAAACACAAATACCAATCATGACAAAAAAAGGCATAAGACTGAGGAATTTATCTACTTTTCTCCTCCTATCCCATGCTTTAGAAAGAAATTCAGCAAATACAAAAACATTATCAAAAAGATATTCAATTAAATCATGATATAAAGGACAAACTAAAATGAATTACTTCAAGTTCCACATTAAGTGAACCGTGATGCTTTGAAGAATGATGCAGGAAGTGAGTGTTTATAGCTATAATGACAGCATGAGAGACATAAAAAGATTGTTAATGAGATCCAATTCCAATCCGGTCCCTACACCCTCCCACTCTGTGATGGAGTGAACTCCGTTCGTAGTCCAACTCACAGCTATATGAAGCACCATTCTTCAAGGTATAAAATACAGCGGACACTTCTGGACGAACTTCCCTCTCTCTGGCAAGGAAATACATAAATATCAGAGTAAGAAATACTTTATTGATCCCCAAAGCTTCATTAATGTACCATTCTTAAAAATAGAGATTTGATTTTGTATCTCCGTTGTTCCATATAAAATAGTGTTGCAGTGAAAAAGTGTGTTTAGGGGATATATCAAAGACCATGCAAGCAGAGCTTGTTTGTTGAAGTTAGAAAGGCAAATAGGATTTTTTTCACTGTTATAATTGCACACTAATAGAAATACTAATCCACCATCTTCAGAGAATATGTGATCAGAAATACAATTCCATATGGGCAATATAATTAAAATTGAATTTAAGTAACCAGCGGTATCCATCTAGGAAATTGTGAGTAATACTGTGACATATGTAATGTCCTCTGTCATAATGTCTGAACATTAAATATGAAGCTAGAACCATCGATTGTCTCATTTAATTCTCCGCCAGAAAGCAAATAAGCATATTTCCTAAAATGTCAAACTTTTTGTTTAAAGCCTCTATTATTTCAGTTTATAATGTGTTGTATTGTTGAGTCTTTGGGCCCCTGAGAGTCAGGGGGCCCAGGGCAGTTTCAGAGCTCCGTCCCCTCTTTGACATGAGATGAAACAAGTGTCTAACTGCTTGTCAAACTGTGCTTTAACTCCAGGTAATGGAAGACAACAACAAGCCATGGGCTCTGATCTCAGAGGTGGGTGAACAAGGTTTCATTGAAGAGGTCACTGACATAATGAAACAACACTTCCAACTCATCTGCCACAAAGACTTCCTTCAAAACCCTGTGTTGCACGGTCCTAAAATCCAGGCCGTATTAATGTGGAACGCCTTCCCTACAGCCGAGCCTTCGCTGCTCGGTTTGCTTCCCTCGCTGAAGGTGGTCGCCAATGGAGGAGCAGGCGTCGACCACCTGGATGTGCCGTACATTAACAGTCTGGGAGTGAAGGTGACCAACACGCCCAGTGTTGTGAGCGATGCCACTGCAGATATTGCGATGGGTCTGCTTCTGGCATCGGCACGCAAGATCGTTGAAGGTGAGTCAAGTCAATTTTGTTTATATAAACCGAAATCATAAATCATACATTTTCAGAAAGGGCTTTATAATCTGTATGACATCATGTATCCCAAGACTCTTGAGGTCAAGGGTTAGCTGAATCCTTACAATTACATAAGACTTCTAGCTTTTTTACACTTATACAGCTTAAAATTTGAACTTAATGTGCTCATAAATTGTTTGCCAAAAAAGAGGCGGCACATTCCTCAATATGGCATTGGTGGTAAAAAAAAAAAAAAACAACCTTGTCTAAGAGAATGTCCTGTTTTTCTGTAGGTAACCAAATAGCTGTTGACCCTAACACCACTTATATACCACTAAGCGTGATGGGAACTGACGTCACAGGGTCGACTCTGGGGATTATTGGAATGGGAGGCATTGGCTGCAAAATCGCTCAAAGAGGCAAAGGATTTGACATGAAGATCTTGTATCACAACAGGAAAAGGAGGTAAACGTTTATTGATAAAATAGTTAATTTGATTAATTTAGAAATTCTTTCGTTAGTTCTTAGTCAATGCATTAAAGGGACTATTTGTAACTTTCAGAAATGCTTCTTAACAGCGACACCTGTGGCCGTGAAATCAACGAAAGTCAGCGTCGAGCTCGCGCTTGCTCGCTCTAAATATACCTGAAGGAGCATCGCTCAAAACAGTGAGGAGACACATGTCAGCTAAAACCACAATATCACTCTATAT
>CAKAOI010030408.1:0-23024 GCA_916701655.1 Sebastiscus albofasciatus | reverse complement strand
TGAAATCCGTCGCCAACTGTTTTTTATAATCGGTTAGTTGTTGCAGCCCTACTCTTAATTATGAAAAAGTTGCCCTTCTGTACAATTCTAACAAACCACACTGAAAAAAACAAGCTGAATCCCAAAAACGAAGCACACACTAATTTAAATGATTATACTATAAAGGGTAAAGCTACCTTTAATGTCATGATACGAGAGATCGCTGGTAAACCTGCAGAATATCCTTAGTATGATAATATCAAAACACACTTTCTCAAATACAATACTTCTTTTTATTCAGCAAACTGAAACAGTGTACTGTAATAGGTTTTTAATCATGGGTGATTGTTTTATGTGTCTGACCGTGTGTGCTGCATGTTGTGTTCAGTTGTGCAGAGGACCTCCCTCTGGCTGTGCTGCTGCTCTTCTGTTCAGAGGGCGACAACGTCCCAGACGCCTTCACGCTAGTCAACCACCTCAACGACTGGCTTCATTTGCTGGACAATCCTGTAAGTGACAAACTGACAAACTGACAGCCATACTGTGTATGTTAGATTGGCTGTGTAATCTAACATACACAGTTAGATTACACAGCCATTTACTTCTATTTATTTTCAGTACGGTAAGAAAGTAAACTTGCAGAGACTTGAAACTTGCTTAAGAAAAGTATTCTGTCATAGTGGGCAACATGCGTAGTTTGATTCAGAACTCGCTATATACGATAATGTGTGACTTAAAGGGATAGTTTGGGTGTTTTGAAGTGGGGTTGTATGAGGTATTTATCCATAATCAGTGTATTATCTACAGTAGATGACGGTCGGCACGCCTCCGGTTTGGAAAAACAGACAGGAGTTACCGCACCTGTGACTTGGGATGTCGGTGAAACGTATTTTAGCCACCTAAAAAAAAATCAATACCCGTTTAACTGTATGCTATATTTAGACTATTTTCACCACTTTACCTTGTCAGACAGTCCTTTCCAACGGGGAACTGAAGCCGTTATATCCATCTATGCTCTCTTCAAAGCCACCAGACTCCTTTAACAAAAACAGTAATTTTACCTCGCAGAACACGGGGGCTGCTGGTCTGCCTGTTTGTGTTATTGTCTAACCATTTAGAACACCCGAGTCGCACAATAACCCAAACAAACTAACTGATCGATGCAGCGGTAGACCAGCAACCCCTGTGTTCTGCAAGGTTAAATTGCTGTTTTTGTCTTGTGGCTTTGAAGAGAGCATACTGTAGATAACGGCTTCAGTTCCCCGTCAGAATGGGCTGTGTGACGGCAAGGTAAAGCGGTGAAAATACTGTATTCTAAATATAGCCTACACTTAAACTGATATAGATTTTTTTTTAAGGTGAGCCTTTCTTTTAGGAGGCTAAAATAGGTTTTGCTGCTGCCTCCGTCCACAGCAGTACATTGCTTTGCTTCTGTGTAGTAACTCCTGTCTGCTTCTCCAAACTGTGGGTGTGCTGACTATCATCTACTGTAGGTAATACACTGACGACGGATAAATACCTCATACAACACCACTTCAAAAAAAATCCAAACTATCTCTTTAACATTATAACTTTCTAATTATGGTTTTGCTTGATTCCCATTTCAGAGCCAAAAGCCCAACAAATGGAACATCCCAACTTCCTGGAGTCTTCTTTTTGGCAGCGGCTTGCCTCCAGCACTGTTCTGATACATCTATATTTAGTTTTTGTAGCTCATAATTAGCTTCTGGGAACTGCAGCAAAGTCTTCTATATGTATTATATTGAGTCTACCTGGTCTGGACATAAAACTTGGTTGTAAACTGACCCCCATAAGAACCCTGCTACTCTCTGACATCTATCGCAGTCTCCTTTATTTGGGTAATAAATTGTACAATAAACATTACGTCATTTACAGGAATTTAATACTATTTCCAAGTATTGCAGAAGTTGAAGTTGTTTTTTTCCAATAAAAGATTGCGACAAGAACCCAGTGTGAATTTATCTAAAAAGGTCAAGACTTTGATTGTGTTATTCTCACTTGACCCAACCTCACCCCCGCTTGACTGAAAGTGGTTGGCCAAGTGCCATACTGTATTCCTGGAAGTCCCGCCTCTGTAATTTGATTCCTTTCTACAAACATGTTACAACTACTTACATAGTGATAAAGACAGCACTCCGATTCATACTTTGACATTATAAAGCTGTTTTGCTAAGTTTGTGGTTTTCCATTCTGTCTGCATCATTGTTTGGGGTGGTTTCTGTGCAGGACTGCTGGTGGGAAAGGAATGTCTTGACAGCATTTTTAAAGGGGGAACCATGAAATGATGGTTTGGCTCTGAAAAAGGGACACACAAATAATGCTGGCCCTAAAAGTAATATTAATAGATATTTACCATAAACACATTTTTGTCTTTTTTAGGGGTATCTTTAGGGGGAGATAGCAGGTCAACAGTAGATGCCACATAGAAGTGGTTAATTTGAGATGCAGCTAAGCACTGTGTGTCAAGTTGTTCTAGTCATAAATCAGAAATGAATAAATAATTATTCGCATTATTTGATGGCCATTCCCATGCTCACTTCTTTCTCATAAGTTGTTGCAGCAATTTTGAGGTTGATATCATTTGTTTCATAGATTTGGTGCTATATTTAACCATCTTTACCACTCGAGACTGACCAATAATCCCGCCAAAATACCACATTAAGACACCAAGACCTTGAGGAACACCACAGAAAAATCTTTGGATCCACAAGAGTCTCAGCTTTGCAGTCATACCCAATTCAATATATGCAATTCAAAGACTGTTTAGGGACCCAAGTAAGCAGAAATATTTTTAGAATACGTGAAAATAAAACATTTATACTGCATGTGATTATCATAAAGTGGGCATGTCAGTAAAGGGGAGACTCGTGGGTACCCATAAAACCCATTTTCATTCACATATCTTGAGGTCAGAGGTCAAGAGAACCCTTTGAAAGGAGTGGAAGAGGTTAAGGGGGATTTTTTCTATCCTAAAAGCATCTTTAGAGGAATAGTTTGACATTTTGCGAAATATATTTATTCGTTTTCTGGCGTTATAGTAAATTAAAAAATGTATACCACTTGCCAACAAAATGCCATTGTCAAATCAAAATATGAGTTCATTGACTTACTGAACAAATTTCAACCTTGCTTTTTGTTATGAATAGAAAAACAAGGCTAGTTGTTTCCTGTCCAACAGGTTTGTGGTGCAGTAACCAGAAACGAGGAACAACAGTTTGTTATGTAAACTAGATAATACCAGTTTTATTTGTAGATTACACTCTAAGAGAAAGAGAAACTTAAGACAATTTCATTTCAAAAGGAGAACAAGTCATCAAATCAGGTTTCTACTGTATTCAAATCTGTAACATTGTCGTCCGTCTTTTTGTTTTGTTTTTTTTTACAAGCAAAAATATGTCTTTTTACACACGTTTTTAAAAAGGACACTATGTACATCATGGAAACATTACATGCCACTGAATTTCTCATGTGTGAGGAGGCAGTGCTTTTCATTTAACCAGCCCCCATCACCGTGGAAAAACTTCAAGTAATCTCTTATAAAAAATAGAACATTTATTTTTGCCTCTGAAAAAAAGGTTTTTCTAAAAATACACATATGAACAGCATTACAAATTGGCAATGCATAGTCCCTAGTATCAGTCTGAATTTCATAAATGCAAAGAAGCATAATAGAATGACAAAGCTGCAAATAATATTAAAGCAAAAAAAAATAATTTCTGACTCCAGAAGCAGCGCAGGCTGAGGTTGAGGTGTGACTGGGGGGAGAAAGCGCTGGTGTGTTCGCCTTTTCAAATGTGCTGTCTTCAAAGAATGTCGAAGTGTCTGCTGTAAACAGTTTAGAGGGGATGAGGAGAAGCGAGGTGAGGTGAAGGACTGAGGAGTGACATGCTGCGAACGGGAGGAAGAAGAGGGAGATGTGCGGTGGCTGAATAATGTTTCAGGGCTGGGACAAAAAAAGGGTTTAAGAGAGGAGAGCTGGCTGTTGCTGTGGAGGTGAGGAAGAGTGGTTTTGGAGTCAAGGAAGAAGGACACAGAGGTTTGGGTGAGAGCTGGAGATCCCTGCCGATGTTGGCTTTGTGGCCAGAGCTGTTGGTGCGCAGCCGCAGGAGGAGGTGGTTAGCAGTCACTGGTTTTCGCCCTGTCACAAGACACAAAGTATTTAAAGAGGTTGAACTCAAAACACTATTTTTTCTAACAGTGTCAGTGAAGCTCAAGAGTGATCAAAGGAACTTGTGCCACATAATCAAGTTAGCGTCTTCAGCTTGGTCACGTTTACAAGTAAGGGATAATGTACAGCGAGCCGGTCATTGTTGTGATATAAAGCCCTTCAGGGCGAATGCCGTAGAACGCCATGATTGACCAATCAGAATCGAGTATTCAAAGCCATGTAATTAGATAAAACTAAACCACACAGAGCAGAAAGCAAAGGAAGGTTTGCTCAGCTGCTAGCAGGAGCTGTGGCACGACAGTGTCTTGGATCACTTTGATCATACCAACATTGGATTGAGTCAATGCAGCGAAAGCAGCCATCGTGTTTAATAAGCAACATGTCACACTGTGTTCAGATGTTCTTAGCTGCAACAGTTTCAAGAAAATTTCCATTTAGTTATTGCAGAGCGTTAGAGCAAGTGATTAGATTTGATTATCTGTGAGCTCATCTCAGTCTGATGTAGAGGGGTTTTGAAGATAAGAGTAGAGCTGAAACAAGTAGTCAATTAATCAATTAGTTGAGGGACAGAAAATTAATCAGCAACAACTTTGATCACTGATATATCACTTTTAACTCTTTTCAATCATCAAGCAAAAATGCCAAATATTCTTCTCTCTACTGTACTTCCAAGTTCAAATTCAGCCTGTACAAATGTTATGTACTGTAGACGTGTAAATCTACTAAATCCAGGGCAGGGGATGCTGCCCAGATGTTTGGCTTTTGGCTTAACATCAGCATAAATATTACAGTTTTAAAGAGAACAGATTTTTTACAGGATGAATGTCTACAGAAGTGAAATGATGAAGTTAATTAACGGAAAATTAGTCTGCAACTGTTTTGATGATTAAATGGTTTTCTTTTTCAAAGCATAAAATACTCAACATTTCTAATTTTGCTGTTTTTCTTTGTCTTATGTGATAGTAAACGGATAATGTTTTGGGTTTTGGACAAAACGAAACATTAGAAACCTTTGGCTTTAGGAAATTTAAACAGATATTTATTTATATATTGAAATTCAACAGACCAAATTGATTAATCAATAATGAAAATAATCATTAGTTGTAGCTCTGAATATATAGTTTGAAAAACTACAGCAAAAGCCAAAACGTTTTGTTCAATGGTCCTCCAGCCTATTTAATCGACAAAAGCCCTCCTAAACCTGTCCATAAATCTCCCAATGAATTTCAAACATCCGAACTTCCATTCAAACTTCAACCAAAACACAACTGATGCAGTTTAAAACCAGCAAACCATTTAGGAAATCTGCCATGCTAAGGTGAAGAAACGTAAAGACCTCATGAAACAACTCTGAAAGTTAGGAACAGCAGTAAAACCACAGGAACATGCAACAAACGTACAAGCTCGAGCCCCAACACATTTGGTGTGATGGACTGGAGTCCTCAACCAGGACAAGAATTTACCCTTCATTGCTGAATTACTTAAAAGGTGAAAAATGATTCTATATTATCTGATCCAACTTACAGGCCAACAAAGTAGCAGCACTTTTATGTGCAAAACAGTGGTTTAGTGAGGTGAAAACTTAAAGTGGTTGTAGATTGTAACAGTGTTTTATGCTGGTGTGCTCAGTAACATTTGACAGGATTGAAAAGACGCCACCAGTTTTGAATCTATGATGCACAGCATGAATTAACACCTTGCATTATTCCAACTCAACCTGACATTTCAGAGCTTCAACACTTAACCACAAAAGTACACATACACACACACACACACACACCACACACACCATGCTAGGGTGCAGCTGAAATTAACTCCAAACAACAGGGGCCAAGCGAATCATGAAAAGAAGAGCAAAACCTCAACCGCAACAAAAACACAGCAGACACCAAGTACACACACACACACACACACACACACACCTCAATGAACAAGAGTGGGCGTTCTTTTTAAAAGCTGTAGGTAAACCTCGTCCTGTAAATGTGCTCTTCGTGGTTGTTGCTGTCACAGAGGGGGGGTAAAGATACACTGCCCCCCACTGGACAGGCCAGCTCTTGTCATGTGCAGCAAATGCAGCCCAAACTGTCCGAGAAGAACCACAACAGCAGAGTAAGACCTCGTCAGAAATGGTGCAGTTTGGGCCGGATTACTGGAAGAACACTGACATGTCACACAACAAAGGAAGGCTTCTGAGAAATGACTTAGTGAGCCATTTATGGTAGTGCACAGTCATCAGAAATAAGTGCTTCATCAGGGCTAACCGTCGCGTCTTTATGACAACATGAAGGAGATGTCATTTAGCAACACTGGTGGCTTCATACTAAAGGCCTCGGAATGTCGAGAGAGAAGGAAAGAGAAACTCAGAAAGCCTCAGCTCTGGAGGAAGTTTAACTTTTGCTATTAGGAGTTTGAGTCATGCACTGGGAAAGCCTGCCAGGATTTCCTCTGTGGGGTTACAAGAAATTAAGCTGAAAACTGACTCATATCTTTTCTTCTATGGCGTCTCTTTTACATCACAAGAGATGCCATAGGTCTTCTGCCAAAAGGAAACTAGAAAGAAAACTAGAAAACTAAGACGCATGAAAAATGATGTCACACTACAGATTTTCCACAGCTCCCATTATGGAACATTATACAGGGATTGCACTAGGGCTGGGACGATACGCCTTCCTCCTGATTCAATACTATCACGATACTTGGGTGCCGATTCGATACGTATTGCGATTTTTAGGTATTGCGATTCTACAAGTGTTGCGTTTCGATATTACAATTTATTGCGATTTTTTGTTAACTTTTTTAACTCCAGACCATGGGAAAAAGTTGAATCATACGCTTCTAGGGACTTTTACTTTGGAAAATATCTAAATTAATACATTAAAATGTTTGATTTTCAGCATGTATGTAGACGGAGATGTCCTGAGGTCAAATATATCAGTCATTGCCAGTATGTATTACATTTTTTCCAGCAACCCAAAATTCAAAGACTAAAGACATTTCCTTCACGAATTAGAGGTATTTTCTTTTTAATTTATAAGAGACGGGTAACGTTTTCTACTTCTGGTGAATATAATCCAATCAATCTTATTTCCATATATGTATCTTGTATATACAGTTCCCTTTGTTATTACATTATTTTGAAAAACGGACGTTATCACACGTGTATACTTCCGCTAACTTTGCCAAGTCCATCGCTAGCTCGCCCGTCAGCTCCGTTCTCTTTATACAGCCATGGTCAGCTCCATCAGGGCCGTTTGAATGAATTTAACATAAATGTCAGTATGTGGGTGCTCTGCAGTTGTAGCATCGGCCGATTTCACCAAGGAGATGAGAGCGGTGGCTGGCTTGTCCGCACGTTACTGTAATACGATAACGTTTCCTGTCCATGACAGAGTTAGCATGCAGCTTTAGCCGTGATGTCCAGCTCTGCTTTGTGTTTCCATACTTTACTGTATGTGTAGTGTTTACCACTTTGGATTTAACATGTGAGGGTGCAGGTCGTACCCACGCAGACCGTCCACCGTTTTCTACTTTCTCGTCCAACTGCGGTTTATTTGGTTGATGGACACGGAACAGATAGGATCTCACGTTACTCAGACTAAAGCAATAAAGGCGGTAACTTCCTTCTACCTCTGCATAGACTCAAATGAAGCAAATATATTGATTCTGGCATTAAAAAAATAATTTTTTATAATCGTAAAAAAAAAAAAATCACGATACATAGGTGAATCGATTTTTTCCCCACCCCTAGTTCTTACAGTCTGTGTTGATTAATACAGAAATGTTTGTAAATCAGTATAAATGACAGCGTGTAATGAATACAGAAGTAGCATTGCGATGGTGCTTGACAAATCATCGTGGAAGGTAACAACAACTTGATGCTTTGTGTATGAAAAATAAGAGTTGGTTTCAGCCAAATGATAGAATCACCTTTTTCTCTTCTTCTCTGAGTCGTTCGTCCTGGGCTTGCTTTGGGGTGTCTTGGCTGTGCCTGATTTGGAGATGCTGTCTTCTCTGCGTCGTTTGCTGTGTAAAAAGAAGGAAAATGGGTAAACGGCTGTCTGTCCGGTAAGAAATCCCCAATGACCTTTATTCAGAACATTTATCAACAGACTGTGACCAATAACCAGAGTGTACTGACTGTGTCGTGGTGCTGCCGTCCTGCTCCTGTTCCTTGCAAGGAGACTGTGCTGGTACTTTGCCATCCTGTCTGTAGTCTCCTCCCTCCTCCTGCTGCTGACCTCCCCGTTGGCTGCCGTTGTATCGCTCTGTTGGGCACCTGGCCTGAGGCTGAGTCGAGGGGGGAGACTCCGATGTCTGCTCCTGATCTTCCCTGGACAACTCCCGCCACCGGTTCTACACGGCGAGAAGAACAGTAAACATGGTAGATAGTTTACTTTCAAGTTGTTTTTCTACTGATTCAATAAATACACACAACATATTTTGAGATAGATATATTAAGACTCTAAAATGTGTTGGCAAAGCAGGCCACCTTACCATTTTTGCCACAGATCAAAACAGCCTATACTTGGTTATTATTTTGTTCTTGTCAAAAATGTCTTGTGCAACAAAAAATGTATCTGCCAACGAGAACTATTAGCCTCATCATGCAAGATCAAGATGGTCCCATACTAAAAACACATACGTACTGTAGCTTGATGCACACAAACCACTGCTCTGTCAAACATACAGGACATCGGCTTGAACAAAATACCATAGACCTTTTCATTGCTATTCTGTTGTTAGGGTAACAGCTATCGTCTCTATGATTACATAAAGCCACTTTATCATTAAGATGTACCTGGAGAGGCCTGGCCAGAGGGGCCTGGTGATACGTTGGGAGATCTACAGTAGCACTGTTTCATCTGCCTCCTTCCAGTGAATTAATGTAGGCCGTGTCACAATGATTTTCTGATGCAAATCTCAAGCAAATATGTTCAGTGGAAACTCCACATGATACCATCTTGTAAATAATCCTTTAGACTGGAATATATTTAGAATTTGAAAAATTGTTCACACTGTGGCTCTCTCGCTGGCAAGCGTTTATTCCCTTTAATTGACAGTTTGTGAATGTTACGCACGCACAGACTGAATTACTGTGTAGTGTAAAATAAACAATCAATCACCAGACTGACAGTCTGCTGTACTTTTCAGTGTTACAGCCAAATTCCCAGTTGAACAGAGGCCTGGAGAATCTCACAAACTCACGGTGCAGTCTGTGTTTGAAACATTTAGATAAAGGGGAAATAAGAGCCTCTGGGTTTACAAGAAAACAAGAGATAAAATGGAGAGGAAAAAGTGTACTGATAGAATTGGTCAGTGTGTGTGAGGTGCAGGTACCTGTACAGTGGAGTCTCCCATGATGTACTTGGATCCTTCGAGGACAGCCATGAAGGAGAAGCGCAGCTGGTCAGGGGTCTGGATCAGGCCCATGCGGTACTTCCTCATGTCCAACAAGATGCTTTTGATGTCCACTGATGAGGGGTCTTTCCTCTTGTCCATCTGGAGAGGACACATTTGTAAATTAGCTCAGCTAACCAGGATGAACCCCCTGTTCTCCCGATATTTGGTGACTAATTTGCTGGTTGTATTTTGAAGGAATATTTAAGCCTGACACACTGTTGCAGTGAGTATAGAGCAACAGTTTTGGGATGAAATGCTGTAATTGACCTTTTATTTAGTACACTATTTTTCTTTAATCTGGTTTTATCTACCTCCACATTATCATGTTTTTGTGTTTCCCAGCATGCCAAGAGTACAACGTTGCAATAACTGCAATATTGCAACACTGCACTATTGACAAGCCATCCACAGGGGATGGCAAACAACCGCCACAACCGCTATGTTCACATTTTTTTGTTTTTTTCCATCCAGCACTGTGATGAGGCGCTGAGCGTGTATTCTGCAGAGAGCGGTGCATGTTTGGAGTTTTTTCTGGTCGTCGAGAGTTGAAACAACTTTGGGTAAAAAATACTGCGCTCGTCACTCACTTTTTATGCAGCCGTCCAATCAAATTGGAGGAGGGGACCAGCTGTCACATCCTACATGTAGGCTATAAGTACTGAACAACAACAACAGCCATGGAGGAGAAATTAATACACATAGACCGGCGGGTCCGTCCTCTCTCACTACGTGCTTCAGCCTTTCCTTCATCCAGAGCTAGTACTCTAGCTTTAGCCAACATTTTTACTTCCATGGATATTCCGTATAATAGCAACCAGACGCAACCAAAGCGTCTCATCGCTGAAAAAAACGCTTTGTCTCTTTGCCCTTCTGTTTTCTGCATTTAACAATAAATAAGTATTTAATTTGTTTAAAAACTGTATCCTCTTTGGCATTTAAAAAGCAACAATATACCTAATAATAGCCTAAAATAAAGCTTATTTATAGCACTAAAATCTGGACTAATTAAGTCATTTGCAAAAACTAAACAAATACCGCATTTGAGTCGATCGTTATCACCACAGGGAAATTTTCTTCACCAAGGCAGCCCTAGTTGGCTCTAAAACACACACATGTCTAAATGACAAATCAAATCACTGTAGCAAAGAACAAAAAGGCTCCTTAGTCAGAATATGGAAACACTGATACAAACTTACCAGGACCACACACGTGTCGACTAATGAAAACGTCCCCGAGCGTCCGATTCCAGCACTGCAGTGCACAACAGCCGGCCCGTGATCCACCTCCAACGCTCCCGATTCCCGCACTTTGAAGAGGAAGTTTAGGAAGGATGCTGGGGACTCCGGGACACCAAAATCAGGCCACGTGGTGTAATGAAAGTGGTAGATCTCTCTCTTCTCCCCTGTCTGTGAGAGCAGGCAAACAGAGAGGCCTCGTTAGCAGGTACAAACATTTTATTTATTTGCAGCCGGTCGGTGCTGATTTTTATCAGTTCTGTTTGAGGTGACTGTTTGAGAGCTGATCTAAGCAAACATTTCCAACAGTTTCAGTTTCAATCCACGCAAGAAAACAGGTTCTGAAAACTTGCCACAGCAAAAGAGCAAATCAAGACGTGTGTACTTCTTTCTCATGCTTACTTTTCTTGCAATTACCTTGGCAGTTAGTTTTTAGTTGTTGATATTTTCAATTTTGTATTTACATTAAAGTTTGGGTGAAAATCAGATTTTTATAATGCTATTTGCAGCATAAACGTTGTAGTTTAAGCATATGCTGTGTGTTTTACGTACTGAAATTGCTCTGCTGCATAATCAGTTTCTCCACACCTACACACAGCAAATAATTTGAATGTGTGGGAACAAAAAACTTCTGTTTAATCTGTCTGTAAAAACAAAAAACTTGGTGATGAAGAAGGATGTTTTAAATTTGCAGAAGCCGCAAACAACACAGGTCCTTGTTATGCGTCTTGGTGTGACACCCTTGAACCATTTCAGTTCTCCATTGACACCTTGAACCGGGAATGCCCCTTGTTTTAAGTAAAAACTCTGGCCTACACTGATATTCTGCAGCTCCAACACTCTGGTGGTGTAGTAAGACTTGATGTCTTCTGACAGCAGCGTGACTAAGAAACGTGTGTCTCTGAGGGCCATCTCCCTCTCCTCAGCGGTGGGCCAGTACTGGGCACACTTTTCCTGTCACACAAGGAGAAAGGAGACAAACACGGTAAGAGGTACCTAATAAATTAAACATCTGACAAAGAAATACACCTGATGAAAAGCAGATGCTGGCCGAGTGGCCTTGAGGCAAAGCAGATGACGACTAACAGGAGGACATTTTGATCCACGGCATTGAGACGAAAGCTGAATAATAAATCAAACAATGCAGAGGATAAACATCCTCTTTGCCTTCTCTCTCCCCACACATACCTGCGAATGTCACACTCACTCACACATACAGTACATGTAACACTTACATAATAATACACTTTCACACATGCATGTCTGTCTAATTTAGGTCACCTTTTGTGTTATGTCACATTGCACTAATAAAAATAAAATAAAATACCCACAAAATTCTGACAACGGTTAAAACTTGTATTAGTTAAGATTCTATTTTTTTTGCATATATTTTGTTTTTTACAGTTTTTCTCATGTAATACTTTTGGGCATTTTGTGACCACACTCCTTACATCACACTGTACTGTAACTTCACTGCACCACAACGTCAGAAATAATAAAAGAAAATCTACAGGAATGAATTTTGAAAAAAGGTTCAACCCAAAAAATATGCATAAATATACCTTTTTAAAATTGTATTATTTTACTTTCCTCCTCTTTTGATAAGTATTTTAACAAGAGTTTTTTTGTAAAGCACTTTGAGCTGCAAGATTATTATTATTAATATTATTATTATTATTATTATTATTATTAAAGCAGTGGTGGAAACAATAAAAACTTGCTCACACAGAGTTAAGATGAGAAGCCTGGCTCAATTTCAAAACAATTCCTGATCTTGTAGTGGACTAAATATTGTTCAGATACCAGCAAGTCATCCATCAGTACTGCCGCCAAATACTGTGACAAATTCTTAAGTTAAATCTATAACAAACATCTCACCACATCTCGTTATTTCTTAGTAAACAGAAAATGGCCAGACCTGTTGAAGATAAGTCTATTATGTAACCTCACCCTCTGCACAATTGGAGAGCTGGCCTACATAAAAAGATCCCTGTGAGGTTAATAATATCTGTGGACTAGGTATTCTTTATCTTCTATTTCCAAGAAAACAGTCAGTTTTCAGCGAGATCCATTCCAGCTGCTTTACTGAGAAAGAGAGAGAGATATCACAGCTGCTCTGCTTCGGGGAGAGTGTGTGTGTTTAATCGGCACGTCACAGGATCACTGGATTTAAAAACCGTTGAGAGGTTGGGCTGCATCCCAGTTCCTCACATACATCTGTGAACACGCTGTCAAAACACTGAATTCCTGTTATCCTGCTGACAGGAAAAGTGAAGCTTCACGGTGGATCATTTAAGTTAACTTTAACAAAGTATGTGTGTTGCTGTGGATGAAGCAGTCTGTGTATGACTTGTCTGCCTGTGGTCTATCTGTGTGTGGGTGTGTACACACCAGGCAAATAACAGATGTATCAGGCAATACGATGCCTTTTTATTATTGTTTACTTACTGAGCCTTTCTCAATGACCCTGTTGAGCATGATGATCGCCTTTGTCTTCTGCTCCCAGATCATGAGCCAAAAGTGGCCACAGGTGTTCCTGAGGGGGCCCTGTGGACGACAAACACACACATTTAAACACACTTTGATCATTTACATGGCAGGAGGAAATGAGTCCAGTGGGACACTGGGAAATCATTTGCAATGGAAATGTGTGTAATCTTTCAAGCACGACCGAACATTGAATACATTAGGCTGATGATTGTCTTTATCAACATGAAAACTGTGCGACTAACAAGTGTTTATTTAAAAGGTCAAGACTGCTTATGATGTGGTTAACTTGAGAAAACTGCACTCTGTATGTTGCAATAACTTCATACATTTTTTTTTTTTTTTAAATCAACATTTTGTGACAAATTATTGATTTCTTTAGTAAGTACCCGTGTAATGAGCAGGAAATTGTACAGCTAGCGGGAAATAATTGCGAAAGTCCTGCTCACCCTGTTAGGGTTCATTTCGCAATAATGACCAGCTCGCTGTATGTCAAATATCTCTCAAATAATACAGAATAGATAACATACAGAAAGACACAGACAATGCTGAGATACTGTCAACACATATTTAATTTGCTTGCTTTTTTGACAAGCAAACATTACCTCCCATTTTTAGCTTTTTATGCATTCTTCTTGTGTTTTTCATTATGCAACAAAAAAAAACCTGATAAGTAATTAATTTCAGACCATCTCTGATCAGTGTTGTGGTACTTTATAATGCCTGAACACACCACAGATGAATGGTACAATCCAGCTTTGACTTATCATCAAAGAACCAATGCACACGTACTTTGAAAACATTTGCCACCAAACTTGCTGTGACACAAATTCCACGCATGTTATTGCAAAAAAAGGTTGACATATATTTGCGAGATAACAACAACCAAAAATGTCAAGTAAATGAGTCAAACTTTCTGTGGCTTTAAATTACTGAAGCAGTATATTCCGTGTACGGTGGGGAGTATCATTTGGTGAAGAAGAAACTGTTTTATCAGCCCATCTCAGTTTTCTGTGGTCATGCTAGCAAGAAAAAAAACATCACATGAAAAAGTTAAGTGGTTATTTGTCCTTAAGACATGAGAATATTCAAAGCTGTGTGGGATGAAGACGCCCATGTGTTGGGTTTCTGTTTCTGTTCTGTGAACCAACGTTGATCACTTTGGCTTTACAAATTACTTGACATCAAGCGTTAGTCCTCAATAATCAGCAACACCCATGAAAAACCTTTCATGAATAAAACACTGTCGAGACCAGAGTTTCACTGCTTCTTCTAAACTAACAGTTAAGCATTATCTTTTCTCCATTAAAAAAAATAAGAAAGACTCATGGTGTTCTTTCATTTCGACTGTTTTTCATGTCAGTCACAAGCAAACATTAATACCAAGCAGCTGACTAGGATCAATCCGCTTTTAAATGACGATGTTGGGCTCAGTGGTCAAATGTTAGCCATCGGCGATGGACGATGGCATCATTCGGTTAATGACATTTGACGTCAAGCTTTATTCTCTGCTATGCATGTTAAAACTCACCTCTACGGCCTGATGAATAAGGCCATTGTTTGTTCTCTTATATGCATGGCTATACACTAACAACTTTGTCTGTAGGCAAGTGTGTAGTGAGGACACACGTTGCTTAGTTTTTGACTTGTCTATTACAGTTTATGCAGAAAAGGTTATAAAATCAGTCTGTCTGAATTTAGAAATACACCAGGTGATATTTTACAAGTGTATATAAATTAATGTAGTAAATAATTATAAAAAGGAAAGAGATTAGGAACAAAATACTGTATGTCCTCTACATAAATATGTCTAGAAACAACATGAATTTAAATATTTTCTGTGCTTGTATTTATATAAAAAATAATCAATAATCATTCTTGATAAAATATCATGAAAGATCATTACATACTAAATGGTAAATGGACTTGCATTTAAATAGCATTTTTTAGTCTTCTGACCACTCAAAGTGCTTTACACTACATGTCAGCATTCACACACATATTCATACACTGATGGCAGAGGCTGCCATGCAAGGTGCCAAGCTGCCCATCAGGTTCTAATCTAAATATTCATTCACACCCCAATGGGGCAGCCTTCGGGAGCAATTTGGGGTTAAGTGTCTTGCTAAAGGACACTTCAACATGTGACCGTAGGAGCCGGCGATCGAACCACCGACCTTCTAATTGGAGGACGACCTGCCCCACAGGGGCGGCTGTGGCTCAGAGGTAGAGCAGCAACTAACTGTTTGGAAATTGAAATAGGCTATTTCTTAAATATTTCAAAGATATAGCATCAGAAAGAGCACACATTCTCCAGATGTACTGTACTTTACTTTGTAGCTGCATAAACGCACAATTTGTCTCAAAACCACGCACACTCCTGTGGTTATTCAGTGATGCGGAAACTTTATTCATCACTAATTGATTTAGGGAACTCAAAACAAGCACTCATCATTCATCACGCTCATAGACATTACATAGTTCAACATGCAGTCCAGAAAACAGAAACTGGCCTGCACAGCCAATCTAGACACTTATTTGCTTTTCTGGCATATCGGTCCATCAGCCACAAGTTTTCTGATAACACTAACTAACTCACTTCTGGGGCGCCCCGGTAGCTCACCTGGTAGAGTGGGCACCCCATGTACAAAGACTAAGTCCTTTCTGCAGTGGTCCAGTACTTTGCTGCATGTCATCCCCTCTCTCTGTCCCCCTTTCACAACTGTCACTGTATCTATCAAATAAAGGCAAAAGCCAAAAAAAAATTCTTTAAAAAAAAAAACTGACTTCAATATGGGGAACTAGTTAATGGCAACAATTTATTAATTAACGGTGTACCGGTGTGCCGTTGATACGTTATATTACAGTACTTAAATTATAAACTTTTTGGTAGTTTTTGTTAAGTTAATTAGTGAACTGTTTCAGAACTTGAATGATTAATTATTTGATTAGTCTGTTGACTGAAAATCCATCTGCAACTATTTAGATAACTGATTAAAAGTAATTTTACTTTTTTTTTTTAAAGAAAAAATGGCAAACATACCCTTTGTTCCCCAATTATGAGGGTTTTCAGCTCTTCTTTGATTTATGTGATGGTCTATTGAATATCTTTGCAATTTGGACCGTTTGTTTGGAACTAAACTAAGTAATTTGAAGATGTCACTAGTGTAATGGTTGTAATAATAGACCTGCAGCGCATGATTGTTTTTACTGGAATAAAAATCCTTGTCACTTGCCTGAGTCAGAATGTAACTTCTCTGGGCTTCCTCCATGACTACCAGACTTGCATTGATGTAATCATTTTCTGTGCTCTCCAGCTTCACCCGACTGTGATCAACTGCAGGCAGTGTGAGAGAGAGAGAGAGAGAAAAAAATATATATTTGTGGATGATCGGTTGTAAATTGACATTTGACATTGTTAGAGAGTTTAGAAAAAACGGCACACTGAAAACAGTTTTCACAAAAACGTGTGTGTACCTACATGGACTGACATCTCTGTATCTGTTTCGGTTGCGATTCTCTGGATACTTTGCCACTTTGTAGGCGCACTCGTGGGACTGATTCCTTATTTCCTGAAGATAATAGAAAGATTGGTTTGGAAGATTAGAAAACAATAAATCACCAGATGCACAAGTCTTATGACATCCTGACAGGGGCTCAATCCCAATAATTGAGCATTTTTATATGAGCAAGCATGAAATGTGTTCAATAATCAACGAACAAACAAATTTACTTTCAGCACTGAACATTATACAACTTATCCCAATAAGATCCTACTAGCAGAAGTGAGGTTATAAAACACAAACAAGTAGCTCAATAGCTATATAATGAAGCTAATTACAGTGAGCTTCAACCACATGCAGCAGTTTCTTTAACTAACACTAGGCTTGGGGTAACGTTTATCATATTAAAGTGTTACAGTGTCTATAGACGAACTGTTAAACAAAGTTAAACAGACAAAAAAAACAAAAAATATGAAGGAAATTGGCTATAAATGGCAGGTTAGATTGGTTGGAAGATTGGAAAACAATAAAGTCTGACATTCAATTTTATGACACCCTGACAGCAATCCCAATACTTGAGCATTTTATATGAGCAAGCATGAAAAGTGTTCAATAATCAACGTATAAACTAATTTACTTTCAGCACTGAACATTATACAACAGATCCTACTCGCAGAAGTGGAGTATAAAACACAAACAAGTAGCTCAACAGCTAAATAATGAAGTTAATTACAGTGAGCTTCAACCACATGCAGCAGTTTATTTAACACTAAGCTTACAGTAACATCATTTTATCATATTAAAGTGTTACAGTGTCTATAACAAACTGTTAAACAAAGTTAAACACACATAAAAAAAACAAAAATATGAAGGAAATTGGCTATAAAATGACAGGTTACACATCGTATACTTGATAAGCTAGCCGAGTCGTTAGCATGCTAACTCAATGCGCCATTAAAGTACTGTCTAATGTTAGCTTCATGTTAGCTTCATGTTAGCTTCACGTTAGCTTCACGTTAGCTTCATGCTAACAGACTTACTAGGTAGAGTTTCTGCCACCGGCCCTCTGAATCTATGTCTTCAAACTCCTGGTCCATGTTCACCGTCTATTGTACTCAAAGTAAGTTTAACTAGCTGTCCGACTATCTACCTCATTACTTTATTGAGGCTGTTGAAGCTTTCTGTTTTGGTCAGAGGATTAAACTACTTCCCTACTCGCTAGCGAGCTGTTTCTAAGTGTTCGTCCGTTATCTCTGTGGTGCAGTTGACATCTGACGGAGTGACGTCTGCGCATGCGCCAAACAGAGGCCCTCCAGTAGCTGTCAAAAACAAACTCAGCCAAGATATTCAGTGAACACACGAGATGTTAAACACCAAGATCACTCTATCTAAAGCACCCCTATTAGGAGAATAAATTAATATAGTTTTTCACCTAATAAGTAGATACTATTAGTGGTGGAAAAAAAGTTGTAATATTACGAGAATAAAGTCGGAATTTTACGACTTTATTCTCGTAAAATTACGACTTTATTCTCGTAATATTATGACTTTTTTTCTCATAAAATTACGACTTTATTCTCGTAATATTACGACCTTATTCTTGTAAAATTACAACTTTTTTCTTGTAAATTTATGCCTTTATACTCTTAATATTATAACTTTTTTTCTCGTGAAATTACAACTTTATTCTTGTAATATTACCACTTTTTTTATAGTAAAATTACCACTTTTTTTCTTGCAATATTACGACTTTTTTCCTCATAAAAATATGACTTTATTATCATAATATTATGACTTTTTTCTCATAAAATTACAACTTTATTCTTGTAATATTATGACTTTTTTCTCGTAAAATTACGACTTTATTCTTGTAATATTACGACTTCTTTCTCATAAAATTTAGCAATTCCCACAGCGACATATTCAAATCGCTTGTTTTGTCTGACCAACAGTCCCGACCCCATGATTTTAAGTTTAAGAGAAATGTGATGCTCATTGGGCAGTAATCTGATTATTATTATTATTATTATTATGAGACAATAATAATAAACAGGTCAACAAAGAGGTCAAAAGCAGCATTTCTAACGTTACATGCCGCTTTCCACCTCAGACAGGTCTGCCTTGATGTCACAGCTTCAATGATCTTTTATCTTTCTTCCATTTACTTCTCTTTTTTAAGACAGCTAGTTAATAAGAAACAGAGATGAGGAAAAAAGTCTCATGAGACTGTCTGCTTGGTTAAATGGTGAACATGTTTGAACATGTCTGAAACATAAAGACACCTGCAGTGATGTGATGATCTCCCACGAGACTGATAATCACCATACAACAACCTCGTATATGGACAGGCATTGTTGAAACCCCATCGGACAAGATTTTAAACTGAGTTAAAGCTGCAGTGGGTAGAAATAGAGCAAATATGATTCAAAAAAGTTATTTTTATAAAAACTATATCCTGACAGTAGTGCATGGGACAGGTAATCTGAAAAAAATCATCACCGGAGGAAAACAACCAATCAGAGCCGAGCTGGAGCCTGCCATCTCTGAGCAGCTGACAATCACTCACAAACTCCAATAAAACAGTCCAACTAGGCAGCGCTGAACAAATATGAATCAATAATCTGTTACTGTAAGGTTTATTTCTCGCCTCAAATATTTAGTTGAGGTAATACGAAGCACCGCACACCAGCCGAAGCAAGCCTTCTCATTTTATCGCTAAAAAATACACAATAACATGTTTCTGAAAACAAGACGATAACGTTTCTCGCTACGGAGCCCCGTCACTTCACAAGACACGGGAAACCTCTGTTGGTCTGGAGGAGCTGAGGCATTCATTTCTGCACAAACATCCACTGTACATTTACTGGATATTCTCAGAGCTACAAACTCTTCTGCAGTGTGTAGTGAGCGCGCATGCACGTGAGAGTGGAGCGAAAGAGCGAGAACGAGCGTGATGTGTGAGTGAAGGTAGGCAGCGGAGCAGAAGAGCAGAGACTCCAGCCCTGGAGACCAAAACTACGATCTCCCCCGCGTCCTCCGACCGCAGCCAACACTGCTTTGCAAGACGGGCTTCACTAGATATAACTTTGCAGTTTTGGTGCTTCCGTGTAGTTTGTGTTGGAGTCTGAGTCTGAACAGCGTAGCCACACGCGAGCGCGCATGGGACACCGACCCGGATTGATTTATATGTGTAAGAAGTTAAAAACAGTCCCTTTAACTCAGTGTACTACAGTGAAAGAATACCCTTGTTGTATTTCTGTAATGTGGCCTGCTTTGCCTTAGAGTGCTTCTCCCTGGTGGGTTGACTAAAGCAAATTGACTAAATCATGGGCTATAATGGGAGCATAATCTACAGTAATTATACACAGAAGACACAATTTTTAATTGATGTTGAAAAGGTTTTTTTACGTTTTACTAAAAAATAAAACTAACGCATACCTATCATGCACTGCGGTATGCATCTCTATGGCGACTCTGGGCCGTAATCAGAAGCTATACCGTAAAATCACTAGTTGTATTTATTTGACTCCAATTTAAGTTCAAATGAGCAGAATATAAATCATACTTAGTTGTTCGATTCATATTTTAAAATAAAAAACACACATTTGTTTTGTTTTCACAATTTAATTTAACTACTTCCGGTTTCTTAGTATACCCACTTCCGGTTTCTTAGTATACCACTTTAGGGCAACTGGCCACTTCTTGCTCTACTGCCACCTACTGGTCTGGAGGTCTGGAGTGTGACCAAGGCTGTTTATTAAACATCTTATGTGCTTCTCTGGCAATGTGTCAAGTCAATAGCTGCTACCAGGAAAAGATGTTCCGATTGGCTTACAAGTAAGAGCAGACAAATCATATTATCTAGGGGGAAAAATTGCAATAGTAGTAGTTTAATGTGTGTGGGGTTTTTTTTTTCAATATTATATTTATCGTTTTTTGTTCATTTTCATTTTATACACAAGAAAAAAATAAAATAAAAATGAAATTAAAAACAATACAATAAAATAAAATCTATTTATATATACATATATATACACTGTATTCATATATACATACATACACATATATACATACATACACATATACGCACATGCAGTATATACATATGCAAAAACACATATACATATAATCAATTAAAAAACAAATCAGTGTACAATTCAGTCATCATCCTATTCTATCTCCCTATTCACAATCATCCTGCTCCAGCAATGATACAAATTACAAGCTACCTTGGAGTGACGGTGGTAGCACCAATCCTTATCAGATCACAGGGATCTACAGTCAGGCCGTTCATAAAATCTATGAAAGGTTTCGAGTTTATTATTATTATTATTATTATTATTATAAAGTAAGTAAGTAAAGAATGTGCATACTTCTTCCACTACTACTACTACTATGATACTGTATTGAAAACCGGATGTATAGCCTTTTATTGTGAAAAGCGGACAATTCCCACCGGAAGTACTACGGTTGTCTGTAGCTATTTCCTCCGCTGCCTTGACAACAACAGTCACTCACTGAGGGGAAATGTACCTTTGGCTTGTCCTGCGAAGTTTTCCTGCAACAAATGCACGGCTTTACTGAGAGCTGGAGACACCACTGTACACTTGAGCTGTGAAGTAAAAGGTGGAACATTTAACGGTAAGTGTGTGTTTAAAGAATAATGTTTACAGCCAGATCCAGCTTAACGTTTAACGCTTAATATCACACAGATCACAACTTCCTCCTCTTCGAGGCTGGACGAGCAGCTAGCAGTGTTTGTTAGCTTGTAAATTAAACTCTAGATCGACACAAAGCCTCTGCTGGCACCAGATAAAGTTGTATTGTTACTTAGATAAACTATGACCGATTAAAGTGTGCAGTGAGTTAGCCAGCAGACATCATATAGCTCAGCCTAGTCAGCAACTCTATGGGCGATTAAAGTTAGGCAGTAGCCTTCCTGCTAGCCAAATCTGATGTTGTTAGCTAGGTGGAAAGTGTAAACACAATTTGGTGTTTAACATATGGTGCCTTGTTTTTGTTTTCTTGTGAGTTATTTTAACATTGCCACTATTTGTAAAACAGGTTATTTCTATTAAACCTTCGTAGGTTGGTGGGTTTGTTTTTGGGGCATGCAAAATGACATCATTTGTTTACACCCATGGGTTAAAGATTTAAGATAAGATATTCCTTTATTAGTCTTGCAGTGGGAAAATTTGCAGAGTACAGCTGCAAAGGGGATAGTGCAAAAAACAAGATGCATCAACTAACACGGTAAAACAAGAGAGCTAAAGAAAGTGTAACAAAATATGAACCATTTAAATAGAAGGAAGTATAAAAATAGGAGCAGTATAGGTAGGTAGGTAGATAGATAGATAGATAGATAGATAGATAGATAGATAGATAGATAGATAGATAGATAGATAGATAGATAGATATGAACTTTATTGATCCCGAGGGAAATTCAAGTTTCCAGCATCACAGTGCCATAGTGCAAAACATGTTAGTAAAAAGGCAGTGAAAAAACTTAGTAGTACAAAGTACAAAAAAATATACCAGATATAAAAATACAAGGAGATGAAGAAAAACTGTTAAAACTGAATATAGTGCAGGGTAACAGCTGTGATACACGACTATTAAAAAAGTGAATATAGTGCAGAAGAGACTGTATGTATTGCATATATATTGCACCAGTCATTATACAGTATAGTGCAGTTATTGTCAGTTTTTGGTGTGTAGGTGTAAGTGGTCTACTGGGAGCAGTGCTGGTTGTGGAGTTTAAAACGTGTTCATTAAATTTGTTTAAATTGAAATAAGCAGAACTTGCTCACCATATACATCGCTGGGACAAGTCCAGACAAATAACTATCTTTTTACATTTATGTTGCATTCAAAACTTATAATGCATTTATAGTGCAACGTTATAGTAGAAGCTGGTGACTGTAGCTACAGGAAAAGCAAGCATCTCAATGTCAGAATTAGGATTTATTTTAAGGTTTAATATGTTATATGCACTAATAATTGACCCAACACTAGTTTGTTTATTTATTTTGCACAATTTAAGACTATACAACATTATAAAAAAATAAATGAGTTATATATATAGTGCAGGAAGAGGCAAAAAACCCACTGGGCTTATCTGAAACCTCCACCCAGAGACAAGATTAATATAAAGAAATAATATGACTACATAATAGTGATAACAAACAATTAGGACAAGATATATATATATATATATATATATATATATAT
>CAKAOI010030395.1:30936-42901 GCA_916701655.1 Sebastiscus albofasciatus | reverse complement strand
TATATCCATAGAGACCAAGTTCATGCATATAGACCTGGTAGTTGTGGAGCTATTCTTGATTTATTTTGGGTATGTCTGTCTAGGCAAACACCTTCCATCACCCTTGGGCTTAAGAGGTTAAATATATATTATTTGCATTCAGCATATGGGATCCCAAACCTGGATAAATGCTGGGAAACCCTGCAACAACACTTCATGCACACAATGCGTGTGTAAATCACTGCAGATTTGATGCAAGACATGACCTGTGCATTAATCCTCTCAGTCTCATTCATAGCAGCACTTTAAGACAACCAACCTTGAAGCAATCTGCTGAAGGAGCTTTCACTGATGTCCACCGGTAAACAGACGTCAGACAGGTTCACTGTCACTCCACCGAATCGGTCCACTTTGCCCGTCAAAGCACCGGCACCGGTCCCGGACACCCTGTGGAGCTGAGACCGAGCTGCTGTGCGCCAGAACGCCCGGACAGCTGGAGCTCTGCTGCACAACCTTCCTCTCAACAACAACGAGGACGGCTTTAAAAGCTTTAACGCAAAGCCACAAGCTGCCATGTTACTATACACTCACATAAACAACCTTTTTAATAGGTATTTGTTCAGTGTTCTACCGGCATGTGCTTGTAGTACAGTTACGTAAACGTCCGCTCTGGAAGTTGCATAAATACCGTAATAGTCTGGTAAAATAGCTCGAGGGAGCCGGAGCCAAACACCTGTCTGTGATTACTCCATTAAGACATTTGACAGTTTATCTAGTTAATACGTGAACGTTAACTACCAGTATTAACGCTAGATATAAAATAACATATCATGATAAATTCGGCTAACAAATTAATCATTTTAATGCTGTAAAATATAAATTATGACAAGGTTAATACAGCTTGCGAGGCTCTTTGGCGCACGCTCTTCAAGACGTCATCTGGCGCAAAGACGCAAACAAAAAATCAAAAGTAGCGTTGAAAACTATGAAAAAACGCCGCTTGGTATATTATATATATGCCGAATTAAAGACTGCATCTAGAAAATGTTTTTTATTTATTTAATAATGTCAAAGTATGTGTTCCTACTTGTTTGTAACAAAGAAAACCTAAAATTGTATAATTTTATCTATGGAGTTTTGCACAACTTTTTTTCTCCTGCTGTAAAATTTCTTTACGGTAAAGGGAGGGAGGGACTAAACTTTAACCAGGAAGTTTACACTCCATCCTCCGTGTTTACACATGTTTGCAGTTTCACGTGGAGGAGATTTTCACTATTAAAAAATGTCCTCAAAGAAGAATAAGAGCAAGTCGAAGAGAGCGAGTGAAGGAGACAGTTCACTGCTACTGAAGGAGAGCTCACATGACTCCTCCAACCTGCAGACATCTGGCCACGAAGGAGGAAGCAACAAGAGTTTACACAGCAACTCATTCACTGTCATTGATTTCATTGAGAAAGGTAAGACATTGGTGCATAAAGCCAACATATTTAACATGCTTTGACACAGTTGTAGAGTATAGAAATGCAGTAAATGAACCAATCTTGCAGTATGGAGATGGATGCTGTCTCTTTCACTGATGCTGATGCTGATGGATGCTGACATGCTGCTCTAACTGTTTTGTTTTGTCTCACACATTTGATTTAAAATGTCAAAAGTATCTTTCACCTTTGAGGCTAATTGGGGGTGTTCATCCATATTTATTGACATAATAACCATGTGAATTTCTTCCAAAGTTACAGTCTTTTTGGTATAAAAAGCAAGATATCAGCTTGATTTGTCTAATTCAGACTGCTCAAATTAACTTCATCTGCACTTTATAATGTATTTTGCATAAAAAGAGGACTGTGGATTTTGTCCCCATCACCTACAAGATAAGATAAGATAAGATAAGATAAGATAAGATGAACCTTTATTAATCCCCGGAGGGAAATTCAGGTGTCAAAGCAGCAACATCAGCAAACAGAGTGAAACACAGGAGAGGTTAAGGTATACAAAAATTAGAAAAACAATAATAGAGATATAAAAGATACAGAGTGAATGGGAATGTATATGTATATGTATATATGTTGTGAAATTTCACTTTTACTTAATTGAAGTCTGACTTATTATATTTCACATCATTTGTTATTTTTCCTCACAGCTGATGACAAAACACCCAAAAGTTGCAGATCAACTTTAGTTCAACTGAGCCTCAATTCAATGAAGTCAGCCAGCGTTTGCATTGGGAGGCCGGTCCTGCTGACGAGTCCCAAAGGACAACAAGAGGTGTCCTCTCTTCTTCTTCTTCTTCTCTCCTCATCAGTTGTATTGTTATTTTAAAGCTCTACTGACTAACATATGAAATGAGTGATGCTGTTCTGTTATTAATATCCATTTGTCTATTTCGTCTGTCTTACAGGTGTGTTTAGGATGGCCGGTTGCCTCCTTTCCTGGTGCAAAAGTTGGTCTTCAGAAATGTGCTCAGAATAACCTCAGAGTGAAGTCAGGTGACGCGGTGATGCTGCACCCACTAACAGGTCCTGTGCTTCAGGCAGAGGAGGTGATCCTCTCTAACAGGTAGCCTTCATCTGACTCTCACTGACTTAAAATACAAATTAATTAATAAATAATATGTAAATTAAAAATATACATTATACATATTAAAATATCATAGTCACACTATACTTCTAATTATACTACATTATAGTTATTGTACACTCAGTTGCTAGTTTATTAGGTACACTTAGCTAAAACTAATCCAGTCTATTACAGCAGCACTGCAATAGATCATGAAGGTTATAATGTTCAGTTTGTGTTGAAACTGAGATGTTGATTCTACTTTATTATTTATTATTATTTGGAAGCTGTAGTGTGTGGTGCTGTTGGATTTCATTGCCTTATACTGATACTATTTTAAACCTCTAAAAGCCTTTACATTGTGTCACACACCTTTATGTTGTGTATCTTAGGTAAAGGCTGCCATCTGCTGGTGACGCATTGTAACTGCAGTTAAAATGACAAACTATCAATTTTCAAAAAATAGTATTGTCTAGATGTTATTTATCTACATTATGCATGCATCTATTTGGAATAATCTTTATCTACACTCTTCTGTTTTCGTATTACATGTTATGACATAATTTATATTTTATGTGTTTTGTTATTTTTTGTAACCTTTTTGTGTTCTGTGTGATGCTGCTCCTGTAAAAGAGATTTTAATGTCAGTAGGGCACTTTCCTGATTAATTAAATTATATATATTATATATAATAAGGGCTGTTAATCGATTAAAATATTAAATTGCATGATTGTCCAAGATTAATCGCTAATTAATCACACATTTTTTATACGTTCAAAATGTACCTTAAAGGGAGATTTATCAAGTATTTAATACTCTTATCAACATGGAAGTGGGCAATTATGTTTGCTTTCTGCAAATGTGTGTATATATTTATTATTGGAAATCAATTAACAACATAGAACAATGACAAATATTGTCCAGAAACCCTCACAGGTACTGCATTTAGCATAAAAATATGCTCAAATCATAACATGGCAAACTGCAGCCCAACAGGCAACAACAGCTGTCAGTGTGTCAGTGTGCTGATTTGACTATGACTTGCCCCAAACTGCATGTGATTATCATAAAGTGGACATGTCTGTAAAGGGGAGACTCGTGGGTACCCATAGAAATCATTTTCGTTCACATATCTTGAGGTCAGAGGTCAAGGGACACCTTTGAAAATGGCCATGACCGACAAGCTAGTATGACGGATCTATTGCGTTAATGCGTTAAAGAAATTAGTGGCGTTAAAACGATTCGCGTTATCGCGTTGTCATCACGCTAACATTGACAGTCCTAATATAATAGGTTACAAACATTACAAGATGTGTATGGTTTATTATTATGTATTATAGTTAATTCTCACATACATGTAACTGTCATTCAGATCAAAAGATGACACACTAGAGACAGAAGAGTTCAAGAACTTCTTTCTGAGGTCACTGGGTAAGTCTTCTTCACACTATAACATGTTTGTTGACACTTTTAGAGTTTGGGTGGGAATCTCTGCTAATCCTAAGATTCGATTCTTGATGTCACGATTCGATTCAGACGCAATTCTTCATTCAAAACCTGATTTTCGATATATTAAATAGAAAGAGGAGCACTACATTCAGGCTCTTACTTCAAAGAAAAGTGTGAGAATGCAGCTTTTATAATAATAAAAAAGGAAGCATGTTTCAGTTCCTGTATGAGAATAAAGAAATGGATATGTTTGTGCACAATAATATTTTATTCCATGTGCAATAATTTGCTGGATATATACAGTAATTTGAGATTTTATATGAACAGTATATACTGCTGTTTTGGTTTGTATTATACACTTCTTTTGAGGTAAATGCGGGGTCCTGTTTTGGTTTCTTTTTCCATTATCCATCATCCATCATCCATCAATCCATACACTTTAGTCTCCAAGACCTGTACAATTACCCGATTTAGATAAAAAGAGTACTGTGTCCTGGTTTTGTATTACTGTTTATGTTCAGCTTTAGTCCAGACTGCTGTGTTTCCTCTGGTTGAATAACTGGTTTGTCTGTTTTGTGCCAGTTGGGAACATCATTTTGCCAGGAAATGTCATCCCCCTGACCTACTTCGGCCGGTCATGCAGTCTCCGGGTCGAGACCATCAGAGGGGAGGACGGAGTCACCCTCCACAGACCAGCTCCACCTCAAGGCTTGGACCCTGACACGGAGGAGCCCTCTGTGCTGGACTCCACCTCAGCTGACCTTTCCCTGCAGCTCAGCTTGCTCACTGTGGATGACAACAGCGCCGACGGGGCACCAAGCACGCCTGGAGAGCCCGGGCCTGCAGCCAGCACCCCGCGCCGACCAGCCCACCTCCCTTATCTCTCCTCACCCTCTGCTCCTTGCACACCGTCCTACAACTCCCAGAATCCTCCTGCAGAGTCAGCAGAGGAAGCCGTCAGTGTGGAGAACTCACTTTGCTCAGAACAGGCAGAGAAAATCCCCACAGCTCCCCCTGGTGGAGCACTGAGTACTGACACCTTCTACTGCCTGTCCTGCTCCACTAAAGTCAGTTTCAGAGACAGAGCAGGGCAGGAGGATCAAGGTGCAGAAGCTCAAAGGTCAAAGGTCAAATACAGCATGATTGGTGGGCTCAGCAGCCAGTTGGATGTCATCAGAGAGACCATTGAGCTTCCTCTGAAACACCCCGAGTTGTTCTCCAACTATGGTAGGTCAGACAGCGCATTGTTCTTCCACATGCACACTTTAGACTTTCAAACAGTCTAAACTAAGACTCGATTTAACACAAGATCTAATTGCAAGCTGTTTTCTGTGCAGGGATCCCACCTCCCCGAGGAGTGCTTCTGTATGGTCCCCCAGGCACAGGAAAAACTATGATTGGACGAGCCATAGCCAATGAGGTTGGAGCTCACATGACGGTGATCAACGGCCCAGAAATCATGAGCAAGTAAGGTCATACTGCTCAAAAACAGTGCATCACTTTTCCGTCTCAGTATGATAATGTATACTGTGTATCAACTTGTTCAAGTCATAAATCAGAAATACAAATTAACTAATAAATTAATTAAAATAAATTGTAAAAGTGTATAAGGGTTAAGAACAAGATGATATGAGTTTGTGAAGTTGTTGCAGCAATTTTTTGGGTTGATACCATTTGTTACACAGATTTGGTGCTAAATTTAACCATTTTTTACCATTCAATAATTGATAAAAATGATAAATAATCCCTCCAGAATATCACATTAAGACACCAAGACCTTGAGGAACACCATAGAAAAAGCCATGCTGTGATTTGGTATCAAAAACTTGTAAAAATTGTATTTTTTGGCGGTTGGATGGCGAGCACCTCTGTTGTGTAAACTGCTCAGAAACCCCCCGATTATCAATCTAGCGAGGAAAGCCATCCATCCTCTGAATGCTCTAGGCCTCTAGTTTGCGACTGTAAAGTTTCACGAGGCTGTGATTATCCTAGAGTCTCATCCTTGTCTTATGTCTTTGCAGATTCTACGGTGAAACAGAAGCGAGGCTGAGGCAGATATTCACTGAAGCGTCTCAGAGGTAAACTTTGTAGTTAATCCTGCTGATCATGCCATTAAATCACCATCATCATCACTATCCTAGTATGTTTTCTATACATGCAAAACACTGAATCTTTTATTTTTGTTGGCCTTATTCACAGCACAGTTAAGATACAAGTACAGTCATAAGACAGAATGGAGATATGTGAAATGAGACACCCTGATAAGCTATCATATATATCTATACATAGCTTGAGAATAGGGGCCCAGACACTCGGCAGTAAACATATATTTTAAATACTAACACGTTGTCTAGATTTTCAAAAGTGCATGTTTTATACAGTAACATTTACAACCTACAAAACACTTAAGACGAACCAAAGACCCTAGAAACGAACTAACCAAACCCAACATCAGCTTGTGATATTGGATCTTACAGCCTTGTCGTTCATTTTATAAACATCAGTGTTGGTGTATAACATTTGTCCCATTTTTACTTCATTTACAGACAACCTGCGATAATCTTTATTGATGAGCTGGATGCTTTGTGCCCAAAGCGAGAGGGAGCGCAGAATGAGGTGGAGAAACGAGTCGTTGCTTCTCTCCTGACTCTGATGGATGGGATTGGTTCAGTAAGTGTCCTTTATATCTTTCTACCGTAATACATCCTAACAGGTGTTTATTATCAGGTTAGTATAATAGTCACTTCATTTGAATGCCGCTATAACTTGCAATTGACCACTATTTCAAGTAGCGCTGCACTCTTTATTTTCAAATGAACTTCACTCTGAATTCACATTTTGAGTTATTGAATTGTATGTGCAGCAACTTCTAGAGCTGCTAATATTTATTGATTAGTTGTCAACTATTAAATTTATCACCAACTTTTCTGATTAATCGGTTTGATTCATTTTTTAAAGGGAAAAAAAATGTCTAAATTCTCTGATTCCAGTCTCTTAAATGTGAATATGTTCTGGTTTCTTTACTCCTCTATGACAGCAAACTGAATATCTTTTGAGTTGTGGACAAAACAAGACATTTGAGGACGTCATTTTGGGTTTTGGGAAACATTTGGGATGTTGGAAATTTTGTTTGGGAGACATTTAATAGACCAAACAACTAATCGATCAATCAACAAAATAATCAACAGATTAATTGACAATAAAAAAACAATCGTTGGTTGCAGCCCTAGTAACTTCAAAATACTATTATTCTAGTCTATTCTGATACCAGTAATCTACCAATTATTTCCTTGATTAATTGTTTTGTCTATATAATAGTGAAAAATCTCCATCACAAGTTCTCAGAGTCCAAGACAATGTCTTTAAATGTCTTGTTCAAACCCCAAATATTCAGTTTACTATTAAAAAAAGACAAAGAAGACCATCAAACAAAGAAAAAAATCAGTCCGCCAGTCAACGAATCTACTAATCAACTAATTGTTTCCGCTGGGTGATGATAGCCACTTCTCTCTGTGTCCTTTTTTCATTACTTGGCCGGCGCTTACAGTATGAAATGAACAGTTTTCTCATTATCCCATCAGTATCATTATTACGGAGGATGTCTGCTTTACATTTACCAGCGCTTGTTCATCATACACACAAAACTAAGAATGTGGCTTTCTGCAGCAGAGCGTGGCGCTGTCAGGAAATGTCCTCATTGGAAATGCAGATTGTCATGCAGAAACCATCTCTGCATGCTGGACGCCCTTCAGACACTGTGGGTTGTGTCTCTGGGGTGTTGTTTGTCCTCTGAGCACTCTGTCAGTTCCTGATGAGAAAAAAGATGATCTCCCCCCACCCCACACACACACACACACACACACATACACACACACACACACACACACACACCCAATGGGAGCCTGGGAAACAAATCACCTAAGGTTGCCATGACCTGCCAATTTGGCATACGTTTATCAGCAAAGTACATCTCCATGAGCCCAGGCAGAAAAGAGCCTACATTTGGATTGGTGATATTACACCTACGCCTGTCTGTTTTCCAGGCCAGATGATCCAAGGTCATCAGCACTGATTAGGTTGCGGAATGTGGTGAAAGTGCTTTCTGCTCCTCGGCATTCTCACTTGCACTGTAATTTATTTGTGTTTCAATTCTCCCTGCGGTGTTTTAAAGGTGGAAAAATCTTGCAGGCAAGACCACCCCGAGAAACACAGCAGGACTGACTTATGAAGTCACAAATGCATGGTCATGAAGTTAAATACAAGGCTGTTTTACTTTAGCTCCTAGAAAGTTGATATTGGTGACTCAAAGCAACAATTTGCATGTAATTCCTGGTGTGTATCTTAGCCAGCACCGCAGATTTTGTCAGTGGTAGTTTGAAATGTACCAGTCCGCGTCCATCAGCAGTTATTTTTACACTTTTGATGGTTTTGAAAAGCAGTCCAAGAGTTACCACAGCTGTGGGAGTGGACAAACACACCTCAACGTCAATAGATTGCACTGAAGAATCAACACTTAGTAACACTGGAGACTTTACCGTATTGCCTGGTAACATTAGCATCACTGAAATATTACATATTACATATATTACAAATACACGTATGTTGATGTCTTTCTTAAAAATGTATACATTTAGGGGCACCCTGATGGCACATACCATATAACCTCAACATTTTACCGCAACACAGGGGTAAACGTTAAAGCTGCAGTGGGTAGAAATGGTGCAAATAAGGAAATGACATGACATTAAACCATGATTACTAAGGACCACTCTTATTTCCTGTCCTTCCAGGAGGGTCACTCAGGTCAGCTGTTGGTCCTGGGGGCCACAAACCGGCCCCATGCTCTCGACCCAGCCCTACGCCGACCAGGACGCTTTGACAAGGAGCTGGAGGTGTGTACTACCGCAAAATGATTAACCTATTGCTTTGCTGTGTGTTTGTATGATAACTGCTGGAAATATCCCTGCAAAGTTCCTTGTAGTGTTCTATCCGTTTATGGTTTGGGGTTCCTCAAAAGTTCCTTCTAGGGTTCCACCACAATTACTTTAAGTGTAAATGAAACTTTTCCGTTCTACAATTCATTGTTCTATTGATTTCCTGACGGCAGGTGGGAGTTCCCAGTGCTACAGAGCGTGCAGATATTTTGCAGAAGCAGCTGAACTTCGTCCCGTGCAGCGCCACCGCTGAGGAGGTGACGCAGCTGGCCGACGCCGCTCACGGATACGTCGGAGCAGACCTCGCAGCTGTTTGCAAAGAAGCAGGCAAGTAAACACTGTCCTACTGTCATGTAGAAGGTCAAAATGCTATGGAATTTAAAAAAAAAAAAACATGTTTCCTAGTCGTTGGCACCTGATGGCACTCTGAATGTGGTCTGCAGCGTTTTTCACATATCTTCCCCTTCTCTCTTCTCTCTCTTCTGGGCCACATGATGTACAAAATGTCCCAGTGAGGCAAACATTTTCTGTTGCGACAAAGTCCTAAATGCATATCATAAAAATGCCACTGAAACCAAGAACATCCACAGCTACTCGGACCAGTCGTGCTGGTCTTTGTATTGATTTCCTCTCTTCCCGAAATCAACATCATTTGGGAAACCAAAACAAAGTCACACGCGCCAGCTGGCCCAAAAATGCTCTCCATCTTTTAGCAGTCTGGTTTGCCTCGTGGGCTCAGGCATCCAACCAACAAACAACCAGCATACGAACAACAGTTTGTTATTGAGCTTTAGGTACATTTGACTCCACCTCTGCTCGTAAAACTTTGCCAAAACCGCAATTTCTTGTGACTTATTTCTTCCTAAATGATTTTCTCGAAATGTCTGACATGCCTGCAGCCCCTTTTGAACACAGAGGGTCAACCATCCTTTGATTTTTGCCAAAAAGGAAGTTGTGAGTTTCTGTGGTGTTCAGATCCTAGTGAGAGAAACCACTGAAACCACCACTTGTTGTGAAATTCCTTTGCCCCCTCACCGATGATGCCACAAACCAATCCACCTCACATCCTGAGGACGAGCATATTGGCTTATTTACAGAATGTGTGTATCTGAATGTGCTTGATTGTGGGTGGAGGGTAGGGTGGGGGGGTGGGATTGTGCGAGCACAGGCACATTTGTTTTTCTGCGTGTGACCCCGTATGCCTCCTGGGTGGTCCCAGCGCCTGGGGTACGTGGCATATTGCATTTCCAGCTGAGGAGGGAGCTGGGGCTGCTGTGCGGAAGCACTCCGGCGAAGAGCGTGATTTACTGTCCGCAAAGGGCCAGACGTGACTGGCAGTGTTTTCTGAGAAACCTCCTCACGCCCCGGAGGGAGACAACAACCTCCCCAACCCCGTTTGACTCCGCTCACTTCCCTCAAAGTCTCCAAACCCAAATCACTAAACAAACACAGGCCCTCACAAGTACGCCACAGATTCAAAATGCATTTAATGCTTTATTTATTTCTGTCGGCTCATTCAATCCGGGAATAAAGTGTGACTAAAATACGAGCTGAGGAGAAATAGAATACAGCTATAAAGGCTTCAGAGTTGTGTGTCAAATCTTCTGGCATCCACATGTAATACCCTTAGAGGTTCCCTTGAAATCTGGTTTTATGCAATAATAAATATCTATCTAGCAAATTAGGAAGCAGTTTGACATTTACCTTTTTGTATAGCTAACAACTAACTAAACATCTATCGATGAACAAGATGACGAGGCATCAACAGTTTAGGAGAAAATGAATGTGAATATTCTGATATGTTATGTTACTCTTCTCTGCCACAGAAACTGACCGTAGTTGTGACTTTAGAGGAGTCAAATAAACATTTAGGTAGCAAAGCTTTCAGGGTTTATGTAAAGATGCAACTGCTGGCAAACTCTAGTTAATAATATTAAACATTAAATAACTGTGATTATCTAGCAACAATTTTGATATTAGTAGAAAAACAAACTAATTGTGTTGGGATTGTGCATTTTCTTTCTTTAAATGCTAAATCAACACATAACATGGCTCTGTAAACTGACTTAAAGTGCAAGCTGTCGGCTCAGCCTTCACCATCTTGAGAGCCGTGTGGAGGCAAAAGGTATGCTCTGAATTTTGCATTGAGCACCTTTAAAGCTGCAGCGGGTAGAAATGGAGCATAAATCGGTCACTATATCCTGACTGTGATTGCATGAGACAGGTAATCTGAAAAAAATCATGTTCCTCGGAGTCTGCCGTCTCCGAGCCGGCTGTCAATCACTCGCGAACTCCGACCAAACGGTCAAACTAGGCAGCGCTGATCAAATATGGATCAATATTCTGTTACTGTAATGCCTATTTCTCGCCTCAAATATTTTCAGAAACATCTTGTAGTGCACTGTTGTTGAGATCGCTTGAGGAAATACCAAGCACCGCCCACCAGCTGGAGCACAGCCAATAGGAACGCTCAATAGGAACGCTCTCTCTCTGAAATTACCTGTGATTGGCTCAAGTGTTCCGTCACGGGCTAGATTTTTTAAAGCCTGAAAACAGAGCCATGAGGAGGTGCAGACGTCTAGTTTTCTCTCAGAACACTTGAATTACAATATGCTGAAAGGTTATTATGACATTTTTGCCCAATGATGCCAAAAATATACTGCCTACTGAAGCTTTAAAGCTGTTGTGGGCCGTCAAACCAAAACAATGAGCTGAAAGACCCTGAAAGGCATCGTAGAACTGCAGAGTCTGGTGATGATTATGACGCTACAAGCGACCCTTTTACATACAAGTAAACATTTGATCCATTGGTGATATACTGCAGGGAATAAAGCAAAGATGACAAGTTGTAAATAGAGGTTTGACAGTGTGTTAGTAACTGCCTATATGTGTGCGTTTGTGATGAGTTTGACTGATGGGTAAGGATCCACCCTCACCAAGCCTCCATATTACCACACTTTGCGCATAAACACACACAAGTTAATATCTGTTTTTTCCTTCTTTGCTTTCATTGAAAGGAACAAAAGCCGAAGAGGCACAAAAACACA
>CAKAOI010030395.1:19364-30196 GCA_916701655.1 Sebastiscus albofasciatus | reverse complement strand
TCTCTCTCTGAAATGACCTGTGATTGGCTCAAGTGTTCCGTCACAGGCTAGATTTTTCTAAAGCCTGAAAACAGAGCCATGAGGAGTTGCAGTAGTCTAGTTATCTCTCAGAACACTTGAATTACAATATGCTGAAAGGTTATTATGACATTTTTGCCCAATGATGCCAAAAATATACTGCCTACTGAAGCTTTAAAGCTGTTGTGGGCCGTCAAACCAAAACAATGAGCTGAAAGACCCTGAAAGGCCTTGTAGAACTGCAGAGTCTGGTGATGATTATGACGCTACAAGCGACCCTTTTACATACAAGTAAACATTTGATCCATTGTTGATATACTGCAGGGTGTAAAGCAAAGATGAAAAGCTATAAATAGAGGTTTGACAGTGTGTTAGTAGCTGACTATATGTGTGCGTTTGTATGAGTTTGACTGATGGGTAAGGATCCACCCTCACCAAGCCTCCATACTACCACACTTTGCGCATAAACACACACAAGTTAATATCTGTTTTTTCCTTCTTTGCTTTCATTGAAAGGAACAAAAGCCGAAGAGGCACAAAAACACATCGAGTCGGAACTGCAGTTGTTTCCTTTCTGCTGCTCGGATAACAATGAGCTGCTGGGGGAACGTACGCTCCGACGCACCGCTTCCTGTAAAATATAAATGGGGGGGGGACGATATTGCGACGGCTGCGACACGCTCGGGTCACGCACAAAGATCCCCACCTTGCACAGCTGCAGAGAAGCATACGCACATACACACACTTACGAATTCAATTTAAGGTGCACACACACACACACGAGAAGCACGTTGTGGTGGGGGTTTCACATCCTGCCTTTAGTACAATACCAGCCTGCTTATAGACCAGAGTAAGACTATTTAAACCAAGCGGGAAGGATGGCCAGGCCTGGTTGTCTGCGTATGCGTTTTTTTTTTTTTTTTTTGAGAGCATTTGCGTGTGCATAAGAATGGATGGAAATCTTGATGTCATTTAGGGAGTTTTTGTTTGTCCAGTCCGAAACAACTTCTTGACGACAGATGTGTTATATAATCAGCATTTAATTACACTTGATCACGGATCGGCCAGTTTCAAATGTAATGTAATGCGCACTCATACCAGATCTATTAAAGTCTGTTTCATTTAGGTCACCTCAAATCCCCTTTAAGCCTCCACTGAGCACACAAATTATTAAGAAAGTCTGTGCTTTACATCATGTGCACTGACCGAGGGAATCCAGGTTGAACGCCGTGATCCTTTAATGAAAGGTAGGATTTTTAGACCTGGAGAGGAAAAACAGGAATGCGTCTCAGGTTTAAGAAAGCATACGTTTTTTTTCTTGCAAATCACATTTATATTATTTGTTAGCTGTAAAACTAAAAGATTAAAATTAACATTTTCTGATCAAGATCTGATCTAAAAAAAAAAAAAAAAATCCAAATTAAGTTTAGAGGTGGGGGTGTCGTGATATCCCTGTATTGATTTAAAAATGAAATATTGATATCATCTTAATTATACACATGAGATAATATTGTGTAAATCGCTGACCCCTGCTCCCTGCAATTGATTTTGTTTCAGTTGACAATGAAATTGTATTGATGGCCTTGTGGAATTTTTGTTTACAGTTTATCTGGTTGCTTTTATCCAGTAGTGTAATTGTTCTTTTTATACGCTTTTGTTTATGGTTACAGACTCTCTCCACCTCCCTACACTCACATTACTTGAAGGGTAATTCATTTGCCAAAAAATGAGATAAAACACACAATAAACAGTTAAAGCCACTAATTTCTTTTACGCATTAACACAATCGATCTTAGGTTGTAGCGGGCTCAGTTTTAAAGCTAGGATGAAGATACTGGTATCATATGAAACTAGAAAACCTAAGGAATTCAAGTCATATATACATACATTTGCATAAAGCAAACATATTTGTCCACTCCCATGTTAATAAGAGTATTAAATCCGTGACAAATCTCCCTTTTAAGGTACATTTTGAACAGATAACAATACAACCATGCGATTAATTGTGATTACATATTTTTACAATTTTACCCCTCTTGCCCTGTATGTATCATCTGCACTTGTTTTGTTTCTCCACAAGTTATTCCTTTAATATGTGTCATTGACAGACCAAGTATCTCAAAACTCAATTCAAAGTGCATAGTTAGATTCCATCATTGCTTCTCTGGAAGGAAAGGTCAGATACACTATAGCTGAACTGTAGTAACCTTAAATGAGGACCTCTAGTGGGCAGATGTTATATTGCTGGGGAGGTAAACAGCCAAGCTCAGCTGCAAGCAGTGAATGTAATGTCAGCGTGGAGGGCAGATAGGCTGACCTCCATTCAGAATATAAGCTCATCAAGTCTCTTCTCAGTCGTGAATGCCGGCCTTCCATCAGACTCACTCCTCCAGCTCCTCTGAACTTCATCCGTCTCAGTTACTGTGTCTGAAGTGGACATGGCTTTCATCATGGCTTCGTGCAGGTTGACAGATTTATGTACACATTAAGATGATCTGCTGGACTGTGTTAGTCACAGCAGAAAAATGTACAGCCTGCACGCCAGTAACTCTATTTATAAACCCTTCTGACAGCGTTCCTGTTGTATCTGATGTAGCTCCTCGTCACGTCATTCTGACTGGGCTTTATGTCATGTCTTCATGTTTTATTGTTTGTTAGCTGCACGACTGCTGAACTGCCGCGGCTCCATGTCTCATTCACATGGTGGAAACTGTTGCCTTTCAGCTATTGGAAAAGGTGCAAAGAGAGTTTGATATTTGTTCTCAGTTACAAACAAAAAGTACTATGAGACCAATTAGTGATTCTGGGCTTTATAAATGAAACAGACTTTATTTAATCTAGAGTACAAAGCTTATTGATATACAATAATGTTTTGTCATTATATTCAATAAGTCAAAATCTGCACAAGACTTGAGCAAAGACCAACATCTTGTCTTGGTGTTACCATTAAACTGAATATCTGCAGAATGTCTTTGTAGAGCTTTAAAAAAACAAAGAACTTGTCTGTTCAATAAACCAGACTGTCTACAATCAAAGAAATCCTTGCACAGTAATGCAGCAATTGAATAACAGAGAGATGATGCATAGAAAATTAACTAACTTTAAAAAGAAAAAGGGCATCAGCAGAACACTGGAGTTGAGTGTCAGAACTGTGGTTCCCCTTTAGGGCTCCCAAGATAAATTTGAGATTATTAAAGGGATATAAGAGAGACGAAAAATACTTGTTGTCTATATTTTTGATCTTTTTCACCTAAAATGTGACCATGTGTGAAAGAAAAATCACTCTTTAGTGGAACTGACCGCAGCTGATGTACACATATCCATGTTGCTATTGACATATTTTTATATAAACTAAAAGTATTGTATCAGAAAAGCTGAACGGAAACGGAAAATTATGATGAAACTTCCTCGATTGCAAAAAAAAAAGACGTTTTTATGCTTGGCTTAGGTGGTTGTTGCGTTAACTGAAAAAGAGTTGATGTGCTAAATGGGATATGGAAACACCTTTTCCTGAATAAATTCTGATATATTAATATCGTTCCTGGACAGCAAGAAACATGGCCAATACTAGCTGACATGACAGAACAATTAAAACTTGACCAATTGAAACAAATTCCTGAAGACCTCTCTCCATTTTTCTCTCGTAGATCGGCCAAGGCGACTTGTTTTGTTTCTTGTTCACAACCTCTATTTCTTCTAATCTGTTTACCTGCAGATTACAGCCGTGCGTAAAGCGTAGCCGATACCGCCAACTAATGATGAAACTACAGCCTAGTTTATTCACTCCAAACCAGTTGATGGAAATGCTCCTAATTCATATTTCTTTTTTGCTACATTCCAAAATTTTGCTTAAAATTGTCTTGATAATTAAATAGAAACACGACTACTGAGGTCCTAACCAAGACAAAAGGGGTCACAAATAGACTTCCTGGTAGGGATCACAAGCCATAAAGTTAAGATCTGTGTGTTAGAATTTACAGATTCAGATCAGTTAAGAACATTTTAGAACGACAAAGCCAAAGTCGGCATGTGAATCTATTGTAAATACTGTTTATAGAAGTGTAGAAGAAGAAGAAACAGGCAAATTAGGTGATGTGCTGATTCAAATGATAGAGAGACGGCCAACAGAAGTGGATTTCCTCCGTTGTAACCACATAGTCACTGATTTCTTCAGATCTTATTTCCCCCCTTTTACGTTGACCCTGTTCCCAGCTCAACACAGATTATACAAAACAACTCTTCATAATGAATCCCTCTAGGTGTTTTGTGTGGTATTGGAAGCTATCATGTGGTCTCGTGGAGACTCTGGGCGTCTCTCTGTCGTCCTGTCGGCGTTCAACTGATCCCGGTGCTGGCAGATGACTCACTTCCACAGTCTAAACAGTGCAAATTGTGTGTGTGAGGGCGCACGTATGTTTCGAGCGTGTATGCGTGTGCGTGCTTGTTTGGTTTGTGCCACATCCGGACCCACTGTTTACAAGCCTCTCTAAACAGGGGAAGCCCACTGGAACAAAAAGGGCCAGTAAAATTGATTATGTGGAATAATAAACACACAACTCTGCACTTTGTCAGCTGAAAGCTTTTTTGGTTCGCCTCTTATTTGACGGCAAAGATCAGGCTCAATATTTAACATCCACTTCTCCAACTTAGACTAAACGGCCTAAATGATTTACTCGGTAATTGCGCAAAGTGATCCGGCTAACACACTTCAGTCCTCTAAAGCTAAATAACTTACTGCGCCGAGTCCAAACGAGGAAGAAAAACGGCGGTGAAAATGAGCAGAGTTTTGTGTGTTTCACATAAATCCTGCAGTAGAAGACTAAATGGGCCAAACACTGCTGAATACTCGCCGATGTTTACAGCGGCAGCCTTGCCTTATAAAGCGCTTTTCCCAACTCGTCTGTCCTTTTAAAGACGCTTCAGGAATTTCAGGACAGGTCACATAAATATCAGTCGGATCAGCATGTGAAGTTTATTTGAGGCCTCTGTTTATAAAATCCGGAAATGTGCTGCTTGTACTCCTTAACCCCGGCACTTACCTTTACCCAGTGACAGCTGTGTGTGTGTGTGTGTGTGTGTGTGTGTGTGTGTAGCACGTACTGTATGTGTGTGTTTGTGCATGTATGCCTGCACACGTTTTCCGCATGTTTGGAGTGTGTTAGCACGTGTATTTGTCTTTGTCATCTCTGTGTGTTTGTGTGTGTATGTGTGTGTGTGTGTGCACTTTAAGAGCACATATTATTGCGGTGTTTCAGCTCCGGGAACAGATGTTGGGTATTGTAAATACAGGTGCAAAGAGTGTTCCGGAAGCCCCGGCGAGTAATGAAAACGTTCCTGCGGTTTCGTAATGGTGTAATGCCCAAAGTATTTCACAATTCATCTGAGGACAGCGTCGCAGGAGAGCTGGCGTCCTGATTTTGTGGGTGTTTCGATGCAGCGCTGTACACAATGCAACACAACGCTACACACACACACACGCAATCCTGATTCTTCCCTGTTGAAATGTGGAATGCACTGTTGAAGTGCAGATGGACTTCTTTTGACACACCTTCCTGGACTCTGCGGGGTGATGATCTGCTGTCTCTGACAATGGAGCTCTGTGAGGTTTTTCCCTTTTGAAGTCTTCTACTGGAACCTACTGTACACTTCCTACCTCATTTTTTTTTTTTTCTTCCTCCCTGGAAGTTGAGGACGAGTCTCAGACCTTGCATTGAGTTTACTTGCGGTTGCATGAATGAAACTATATTATACAGCTGCACAGTGCACATAAGTGTACTTTAGTGTTTTGTATACCCATGAGGAGCTTTAGTGTGGTTTAAAGCCTGACTGATACTGGATTTTTGAGGCCAATATCAGGGTTTGAGAGTTTAAAGAAAGTTTGATCATTATGCATCTGCAATTTTTTTTTTCCAACATAAGCACATCAACTAATATATTTATTAATCCATCCATCCATTATCCATCTGGAGCCGATCCCAGCTGACATTGGGCGCACCCTAGACAGGTTGCCAGACTATCACAGGGCTGACACATGGAGGCAGACAACCATCCACGCTCACATTCACACCTACCGGCAATTTAGAGTCAACAATTAACCTGCATGTCTTTGGGAGGAAGCCGGAGAAAACCCACGATAACACAGGAAGAATATTCAAACTCCACACAGAAGGGCTCCAAGCCGGGTTTGAACCAGCGACCCTCTTGTTGAGGCAGCAGTGCTAACCACTGCACCGGGCTGGGTCATTATGCATCTGCAATTTGTTTGTTTTGGTGTGCCACTCATATATTTTTCAATGATCCCTTAAATTAGTTGTCTTCAAGAACGGTGGACAAACTAATGGAGATAAATCTTGTATGGATATCTCATATTTTTTCTACTGCAATTTCATGTTACCTATCCGCTGACATACATGCCGATACCTGGATATCTGTGATATGCTAACATTGGCTGATACATGTCAGGCCAACTTATCATCTAGGCTCTACTGTAGATCTGTTGTGGCTGGAAGGCTTCGACAGGATTTCAACGGCCTCTTTTCAACCCCAGCATGAACAAAAGCAGAAGTGGAGGCAAACCAACCTTTATTACCCTAACCAGCAAAGGATGCTCTTGCATTGCTGGTGCATACTGATATATCATTCACTGAAACTGCTGTCTGCTGCACCTTCTTTTGTTTCCCAGTTTTTGGTTGATAATTCACAAGAAAATACTTGGATCGGCCTTGTTCCTGATCCTAAGGATTAGTTTGGGACATCGCTAGTGTACAGTATGTGCTCCCTCTGTTGTGGTGACGAGCGCACATGTATCCAGATGGGTCAGACATGGGTATTAATGAATATCAAAGGCTCAGTAATTACTGGGGCAGGTGCTCATGATTTCCGGTGTGCACAACTATGACCGTACAAACATACAGCTCCCAGTCATTCTCCCAGTCTTAATCACTGATAGATGTTGATTTATGGATCATTTGATGCTTGTTGTAACTTCATTTAAATATTGGCTGCATCAACGTCTGTAGGAATATAAGGATTCATGTATTGTTTTGAAGGTACTTGTGGTGCCATCACAAGTTTGAATATCTCTGGGTATAATGTTTTGTATTCAGGGATTTGATTATTTAGTAGAGGGGGCCAATTTGGCGTGAGGGTCAGCGGAGGTGACCTCCAAAGAGAAGGCCTTGATTTCCCACATAATTAAGACCATCCTTGTTGAAAAACCACAAATAACCGTTCTCCTCTCTTCTCCCCAGCCAGCTTCAACTCTGTGAAATGAGTTCTTCCTTCTCTTCCATACCTAGTTTAGGCCCTGGTGTGATGTTTTGCAAATGTGCATTCTTGTACATTTAGGGGGCCCCTTTTTCTCTCAATTCCCTCTAGATCTCTGGCAAATTTGAAGCATTCTGGAAAGACGGAGTGCAAAAAAAGTCGAAGAAGAAAATGAGTCCACATAAGGTTCAGATTAAATTGTGTTGTGTTGCCTCTTTTTTTCCCTCCTCCCTTCCCATCGGATGTTTTCATAACTAAACCAAATGTGTGCTTGGAGTCAGCCAAGAGCAGTCAGGAGAGAGAGAATCCCTGAAGCAAAATGTTAAAGTCACATCGTTGAATCAAGTTTCCGCTGCCCTCCGGGTGTCCAGGCTGCTCTCAGAGCTCTGCGGCTTATGAACCCCATTTCCCCTCCGGTCGGGCTGTTTCTCTACGAGGCTTTTCATTACTGCTGGAAAAGTGCTAGATTCACTCTAGACAGTTAGATGATTCTTGGTGAAACTTTTATTAAACATTTGTCAGCTGCATTTTTCAGTCCCCAGGGCTTGTGTGCAGCAATACTATTGACTAGACCCTTTAAACTGGCTGTCAGTATGCACTTAGTACTATAAATTACCATGTAACTTTAGGTGCTGGGTTGAGGATTAAAATCTAGAAATAAAACTTTTTGCAGAAATGTAGAGTCTGTAAGACCTCCACATTTGTCATGGAAAAAAGCCAAAAAAGTGTTTTACTCTAATAAAGCATAATATTTCAACGCTACAAAAGACCTATCAAAGCTTTTTTCTAAAATGAGTTACATGTGTTCTAAATGCAGCCGATTAGACTGTTGTCAGGGTATTAAATAGGCTTTATCAGTCGCTATAATCGCAACAATGTGTAGTTGTGTAGTGTAGTGTGTAGTTAACCCAAAATACAATGTTTTTCCTTAAACTTAATAAGTGTTTTTTTTTTGCCTAAACCTAAAGAAACCTTTTTGTTTGTGTTCAAAACGTAAGGTTTCATTCATTTTTGTTAAAACATGTTGCTTTTAAGTTTCACTTTCAGTTTTACAATGTATTAGGCGTAGTAGGCCCCTAATGACACCCATCTATGGTGCTTATAGCGACTGATGACGTCTATTTAATGGCCTGATAACACTCAAATCGGGTGCTAAATGAGTGGATGTAGATTTTTACCCTTTTTTCTTTCTTAAAAAAAAATATTAAAGACATGGTTCTTCTTGTGTGTTGCTGTATACATCTAGTATACATCTATGAAGTCTCTTTACGAGACCCTGAACATAGCAGTTCGCATTATGTGTGCTTTTGTTCTCAATGTAAAAATGAGTAATTCTCTATAAAAGCTTAAGACTGGATAAGCATGCTGGAGGTTTATCCCCTTGTGGGTCTTCTTTATGATCAGAACGCAGCTGTCTCTCGGGTTTTTCTCCCCTGTCCCATCATCCTCTCAGCCCTGAAGGAGGCTGAGGCCCTCCACCTTCACAGGGCAGGCAGCTGATGGTTTGGGGTTAGTGCATATGGGGTTGTGGCTGGTGCTCCTCATCTCCCTCCTCGCCCCAGCTTCCTTCCACATCCTGTCTTGTCTTGCTTTGTCCCCTCTCCGCTCGGACCAGATGTTTTTGTGCAGTATCGAGCAGCGCTGGTCTGAAGCTTTAACGCAGATGAAGAGCTGAAGCAGCAGCCAGGTGGAATGATGGGATGTTTGGACCTCTGGGGATCGAGAGCGAGAAGGAGGGTGGGTGGACGGGGATAGAGAGCGAAAGAGCTAGAAAGAGACATCATACACCAGGCGGCCGGGACTGGGGAACACATTGACCTCAGCTTGGCGTGCTCACAGAAGACAAACCTGCTTGCATTGATTGTGTTTCTCCTTCTCCTCTTCTTCTCCGTCGGTCCGTCCGTCCCTCGCCTAGTCGGACGGGTCCTGGAAAATATAAACAGGATGCAGTCTTGTCTGATCGTAAATCCCCTCTCGTCTGCTCCCTGGCCTCCAGCCCTGGACCACGTCCGTTCTCCTCCAGCCCTCGCCACCCCAACTCCTGCCCAGATCCCCCCCCCCCTTTAGCTTAGAAGAGGAAGCCAAAAGTTTCTGTGTGTGCGTCCGTGTGATGTGTGCACATGTGCATCGGGAATGGTTGTGTGTCTAATATACTGTTACCCAACACTGGGGTTGGAAACGCGGTTGTGGGCTGGTTTTGTAACTACTAATCATTGTCCACATTTAGCGTGTAATTCACTCAGAGAAGACCTGTCCTCCCACCTGTAGGGGTTAAATCTGCACAGCTGGATGCAAGCTGGATGCACACATGGCGGTTTCTGCGTTGTCGTAGCTCGACTTTTCTCACACATTTTTCTCGGCCTATTTAGTAATGATTGCGTGCAATATTGCAACCAGCAGGCCCTGTTTTTCTGTAATGTGAATTGGAGGAAATTACAAGCAGAAAAAGACCAATAAGATTGTGCACTTAACTGGTTCTCTCAGCGAAGTTGGAAATGTTTGCATACTGTTGCAGATCGTGACCAGCATATCAGGCTTTTGCTATGATTTTGGAAACTCTTTTTGGAAATGTCACAAACTCTCCTCACAACAAAATTGAAATCTGAATAACATTCTTAGCTGATGACTAGCTGCAGAAAAAAAAAGGTCCTTAATCAATCTTCATTTCCTCTCTGACAGAGATAAGAACTCAAGTGGTTGTTGAAACAGAAGTCCTATAACAGGAAGGTCATTGGTTTAAAAGACTGGAAGGAAAAAAAGACATTCCTGCAGCAATGCTGCTTACATAGCTTCTTTTGAGCAAGGCACTTGATTGCAACTGCTTGGCGTCCAACAATAGAAGATCAAGAAGCTTTACCGTGCAGATCCCCAGAGACAGAGGGTGAACTGTAGCCAAATACAGCTGGGAAGTCAGAGGAGCCGCTAATTTACGTAAAGGACAATGCCAGTTGAGGTGTCCATTATCAGGAATTATTTGCTGACGGGGAAGACAGATCCGCCTGATGCGCAGTTGCCTCCATTAATTTAGTCCATTAATTCCTGATTATGGACACCTTGAAGGGCATTATCCTGCTTATACCATGGTCACTTGCCAAAGGAACCAAAATGAACACTGTGAATTTATATGTTCATGTTTTGCAACAAAATCTTTAAGTTTTTCATGACCTGATTATTTCAACTTTTTGAGAAATTGTGTTTTTGTATCCATTTGTTTTTTCACATTCTCACATTGGCATGGTGGGTGGCTCTGGATACAACAATACCTATGAACCTACAGTAATGTCTACTTCGCACTACACAACTCTAGCCCCGATTTTCCACTCGCCGACAGTTTTTGGAGCTCCCCGACAAAAACCCCAGATCAGATGCAAATCCGCGGTGCCTTGGCACTCTCAAATCGACGCTCAAGCACTATGTGTGAACTGTACCAAGCCGTTAGTTGAGAAGCTTGCTGATGCATCGCAGACACATCCCAAACGCATCTCAAACGCATCCCAAACACTTCCCAAGTTGCAAGTTGGACCAAAGTTATTGTTGCACCTAGAGGA
>CAKAOI010030395.1:0-19344 GCA_916701655.1 Sebastiscus albofasciatus | reverse complement strand
TCTACTTCGCACTACACAACTCTAGCCCCGATTTTCCACTCGCCGACAGTTTTTGGAGCTCCCCGACAAAAGCCCCAGATCAGATGCAAATCCGCGGTGCTTTGGCGCTCTCAAATCGGTGCTCAACAGCAAGTGCGAACTGTTCCAAGCTGTTCGTCGAGAGGCTTGCTGATGCATCGCAGACACATCCCAAACGCATCTCAAACGCATCCCAAAGGCATCCCAAACACATCCCAAACGCATCCCAGATATCTAGCAGGCTAAATATCTGGGGAAATGCAGCCTATGAGAGCAAAACATGGGTTGAGGGGAAACTTGGTGGAGGGGTAACTGTGTGTGCTATGTGTTGCATTTGCAAGTCGGACCAAAGTTGTTGTTGCACCTAGAGGAAAATAGATAAATACTAAAGATGTATGGATAAAGGCTATTTTGAGAACACGTGTGCCAACAACGACATCAACAATCAACTGTGTGCATGGTATTACGTTACCGTGTCACTTCTTGTGTATGATTTCATGACAATACGCCTTCCGGTGAAAGAACTTGTAGTTTGTGACTCCTTGTCGCCGGTCAGTCATTTACTGCGGAAACCACAATGACTTGAAGACTCCCGACTACAAGACAGCAAGTTGTGTAGTGTGAACACTGCAGCGATCTGACGACTTTGGAAGTCGTGTAGTGCGTGAACTTGGCTTATCCTCACAACAATTGCTATGGAGAAGAAACTAGTTCAGCGAATCAGAGCTGCAGCAAATGCAGAACGCTATGTAATTGGAAACATAACACTTGCTAAATTCATCCAACGTTTACCCAGAATCCAAAACTTATTTAAACAGCCGAATGTTTCCACAAAGCATAACCTTTAGCTTTAGCAGGTAACATCATTTTAAGCAAAGTGATTGGAGGTTTTCTTGTTGACTTCTCGCCGTACTGTTCTATTCATACAAGCTTGTGACTTTTGATCAAAGAGCCACATATTCTGACACAGCTGCTCATCTTTTGTACAGATGATTCAACCAGGAGAGTTTCATGTCCATCAAAGCCTTGGAAGTGCTCCAACTAGCAGTTACCTAACTATGCAGAACATGAACAGGACTTTTACTTTTGGAACCCTGGATGCCTGAAATACACTTAACAGCTTTATTAGCACAAAGCAGGAAGAGCGTGCATGTTTAATTACCTTTCCTGTGAATGAATACAATCTTTTTTGTGACTTCTGCTTTAGAAATATGTGTTGTATTTCCGTACTCACTCATCACCTCCGCATTTTGCAGAGTCTGTGCCCAGATCTTTCTCCTCTTTTGCAAGGTGAAACAAAGGCGTGTTCGTGATATTGACACATCAATGTTTGTTTTGCTGTCTTCTTTTTGTTCAAATGCTGAGGGTATTCAAACCTTAAGCGCTTCAATTACACTTCCCTTCCCTTCGGCCTACTCTCTTTTCTCCCCAATAATGCAGGCCCAATTATTTCCGCGGTCAAAAGAGGAATTAGTGTTCATTTTGAGATTTACATTCGCTAGGCGTGTATCATCACAGCGTGTACGAGCCTGAATGTTTTGAGTAAAAAGTTGGACGGGTTTCATGCAATGAAAACCCTAAAGCCACAACAACACTAGCATTGCTTCTTTAGGCAAACAAACAGTAGTTTCAAATCCCTATTTATTCTCCAAATTACAGACTTTTATTTTCTAAATGATTCACCCTTTCTAGTGTAACATGTGGATCTGAATTTACCCGAAACTTGACTCTTTTCCATCTCTTTAAGCCGTGGCATTATTATTTTTTTTTTGTTTTAGTCTAGCTGAACTGTGTAAACCCTCTTTCTGCAGGTTTGCGTGCACTGAGGCGAGCGCTGGGAAGTTCACACCAACCATCAGACCAGCAGCTGACGGGGAAGGTGACCGTCACCCTGCAGGACCTCCAGTGGGCCATGTCTGTTGTGAAGCCAAGCGCCATGAGGGAGGTCGCCATCGATGTCCCCAAGGTACAGTAACCTCTCTCAATCACTGCGCCCTTTTCTCTCCATCTCCCTCATTCACTCTTGAACACACCATGTCTTTCTGTTGTTAGACTAGTTGGAAAGCCAACAACATAGTTTTGTTTTTAAACTCAAGAAACGATGCAAAAATGTCTTTCCTTCGTCCTAATATTGATACTAATGGAACTCGGTGCTTCCTTACTGCATCGAGTCAAGTTGGAGCTTCGGCTGGTGCGTTTGACCAATCAGCGGCATGCACACTGCAAACTCTGCCCCAATAGTTCCAGGGCCGTCAGAAAGTACTACTTCCGGAACAGGGACTTTTTTTTTGCATCAGGAACTATGGCAGAGGAGCTAAATATAGTCCCTGGTTCCACTGGTTGGAACACAGGAAAGGTTCCTGACATGGTTCCTGGTCCTCTGGGAAACATCCTTTCGTGGAAAACAGCAGTGTTAATGAAGGGCTGTCTGCAGTTATTGTAGTCAGGGAATAAAAAGAAAAGACATAAAATTGGAAAATTGATGGCTTCCAGGCCTGACAGATATAATTCTTGAATCTTGCCAAAATGTGTCTGTGTTTTGTGTTAAGTTAGCCAAGAGGCGTTAAAGAAATGCAGCTGGTCAAAAGAAGTCATTAAAGTTTATTAGCACGAGCACAAAGTGCATCACAGTAAAAGACAAAAGCAACAGACACGAAATACAGACTCAATAAGACCATACATGTATAGTATAAATAATTAAACCTAAGTGTAAACAGGTGGGTCTGGAGATGCTTTTCAAAGGTGTACACAGATCTTAGATCCAAAGGGATGGACTTCCAAGGTTTAGGAGCCACAACCACAAAGTTTCAGCCTGGAGCAAGGTACAGTGAGCCGTGATCAGAAGACCTCTGAGATCTGCTGGTGATAGAAGGCTATGAGCTGACACATGTAAGAGTCCGGGCCGGCCGCGCATGCTTTTAGTACATGTCTGTGAATGTGAGCGTGCCCAACTGGCCAGCTAAAAGCCGCCACTCTGCACTCAAGATTTGCGTTACATAAGACATGTTCGAGGACCTGGTCAAAAAGGGGAAGTGAATAGAGAGTTAAAGAGAAGAGAATGAATGATTATCTCCATCTCAGCTTGAGATGCAATTAAATTTCGAAATGTTCCTCAGAGAAAAAAAAAAAAAAAAACTATCTGAGGGCGCTTTCACAAGCCAACATTTTGTCCGTTTTAATCAAACTCCGGTGCGGTTTGTTTGGGCAGTTGTGAACGTACTCTGGTGCAGACCAAAATAACCATTTATAATAACCATTTCCAAGCAAACCCTAGTGCAGTTTGATTATAGTGAGAACATAATCTGACCCAATTGCAGGAAGTGAACCAAAACAGACTGCCTGTGTGGGCATTTGTTGAGATGGACACAGGTAAACGACAGGTTACCACGAGTGGGAGAGGACTTGACCTGGACTTCTGCTGAAGTCTGATATTTGCTTGACATCTGGGCCCAAGAGAACATACCGAATGTGCTAAATAAAGTCCGCAAAAATAGTGATGTTTATAAAGTCATATGAGATAAACTGGAGGAGAAGGGATTTGTGCGCACGGTAGAACAGTGCCAAGTCAAAGTGAAAAAACGTCATCCGTTCTCCTTCGTACGGTACAAGCAGCTAATTCTTTTTAAATGATTTGGTCCGCTTTAATTTGTGCACTGTACAACCAAACCAGATTAAATAGAAAACTAACCAAACGTATCAAATTCACTCTGATTCGGACCAGCCAAACCGACCATAGCTTGTGAAAGCACCCTGAGAGGAAAAAAAAAGAAGAAAAAAACATTTGGTTACATTTCAACCGAGGCTGAGTGCTACATGTCATACACTACTGAGGGGAAAATCATGCAAAAAACAAAAAAATAAATAATCGTTAAGAGGCCTGGCTGCCTAAATTATGACATCACCCTTAATGATACAATCTGTATTGGATCCTTTGTTTGTAATCAGCATTAGTTGTGTCTCAGTTGCATTCAACCGTGCGATGGCCCTGCGAGGAAGCAGACTGGTTTACATCACTCAGTCTTCGCTTCGTTTAAAGCACAAAACAAATTTCTAACCCAAACAGCGTCGCCCCGCTTATTACCACAAGAAAAACTCATCAACAGCAGCTCCCTCTCCCTCTAATGCGCATTCAGAAAATCCCTTAACTGCTCTGTGGACCACTGACCACCGAATCACCAGCACTTAAAAGATGGGGGTCAGGCCGAGGAAGAGTGGAAATGACCCCGTGGCCATTTTACCCTCCACTGCAATGAAGATGAATCACTTTGCTCTCAGCGGATGGAGAGAGAGAGAGAGCGAGGGAGGGGATGGAGGGATGAGAGGACAGTGGTGAGACTCCAGGATGTTTTGGAGTTTGCATGTGCAAGACATAACGGACAGGAAGAGGGCTAACATCATCCTCCACCGGTAATTGAAAGCAGATCGGGTCGCTGACGGTTCCTGCCAGCAACCAAAAAAAGAGAAAGAGGAGAAGAAGAAGAAGAAGAAGAAGAAGAAATGTCCTTCCTATCCCTTCACCCCCACCCGCCTCCCCTCTCCTCTCTGCAACACTCTGCACTGAGCTCACCCAGAGACGTTCAGTCCTTGCGGCCGGTTCCTGGAAACAAGAGAGAGGAGTGAGTTTGAGTTTGGAATTTTTTTTTTTTTTTTCTATCCCCCTAGCGCAGCTCAGCTGAAAGGCCAGCCGCAGAGCCCCGGACTTGATTATATCCACATGAGTGCAAACATTTGTTTCTAATCCATTTTATATAAGAAACTTCCAGTGGTGCCGGATGAATACACGCCTCGAGTTCCTCAGAAACCTTCTCAGATCACGTATCTAGAGGTTTGAGTTTTGCAGATTACACCTCGATTTATGTTCAAATTTACATGTAAATAAATCGAAAGTTCGTTCTTAATCCTTTGTTTGTTTTGCGACAAGACACTCTTCCTCTTTTTGACATCTTTCCTGTTTACCCAGCATTGCTTTTTTTTTTTTTTTTTTATAAATAATCATCTTCCACTGTGCAGTCTGGCTTTAATATTTTCATTTGGCAGCTGTATAACAAGCCCGTTTATTCCTCCTTTTAAACTTACTCCTCGTCTCCCTTGAGTTTTTTTGTCTGAGAAGTCCCCCACACCCTCCTTTCAACCCCATCAAAGGACCAGAGCCTGAGAGGCCCCTTGTAAAGTTCAGAAAACAACAGTAAAAGATAATAACTGGGTCTCGTACAAAAAGGAAGGGAGGGAAGAAGGGGGGAAAAAACGCAGCGCAGCGAGGTGTGAGTCAAAACGCTGCCTTCTAATTCCACAGACGCTTCGTTCGTGACAAAAAGCACCTTGCAATTAATGTTACTTTACATTGTTATTTCTTACAATGACTCCGTTAAGTCTGCAGCGACGCAACCAAAAAATGCAACAAAAAGGGGGGAAGATGAGACTTTATAGCGTTGTGTTGCACATCTGCTTCCTCGGGGGAAAGAGGTGATTGGCAGGTCTGTGGATGTTGTTGGCAAACTCAGAGGATAGAGTCCATTTAAACCCCCAAAACCTCTAAATCTGGTTCAGATAGTAGTGTCACTACAGTTTGGCCACAAATGATAAGAATTTGTCCACCCTTACTTACCACATAAAGACACTTCATATAATATTGGGAAAGCTGTTATGTCACAAATCCTATAAATGTTTACTGAAGTGTGACATGTGACAACTTTCGTACAAGGCCTTTTTTCCCATCAGGAAGTACATTATCAGTTGTCTTGCTACTTTAGCTTATTGATTACAGACACAGTCTCACGGCAGTTTGTGAAATAGTCACGAAATTTAATCTATTTGATTTGTGTACGTAGACACGAACTTCCCTTTTTTTTGTGACGCTCAGCACGAACAGATTTTTCTTTTTTATTTCCGTTCCAGTCTTTTCAAAATAAAACAACTTAGTTAGGTTTAAGATAAGATCGACTTGGTTAGACTTAGGCAACAAAGGTACTTAGTTAGGTTTAGGAAAATATAGTGGTTTGGGTTAAAATAACAATGGAAGTGTCGTAACTTAAGTACGGAAGTTACGTGACAAATAATATCAACGTTGTCTTTTGGTTTCACACGGGACGCGAACATCGATCTCCTCGGTGAAAGCCCTGTATTTTTTAGGAACCAATGAGGTCACTCTAAATGACTACTGATAATAAACATTGACAGTATCACAGATCAGCAGAATGAGTTTGCTCAGTTGTCATGAAACTATACAAACTTTCAATTACTTTGAGAAGAACTCTGGTCCATGTTGGGTTAACTCCATCGGTTGATTGACCACAGTGCTACCTTCACTTCACGACATCACGTTTGAAATGGTTTCAGTCCACATTGAATTCAGCCTCTTGCATATCACTGTCCATTAAAATGCTTCCTGCTGTAAAGCCACAAAACTTATTTTTGTATCACCTCTTCTTTTCTTTTCTTCATTCCTCATCCATCACTTAACCCATCTTTCTCCTGCTCACCTGTTTCCTCCATTTCTCTCTATAAGCCTGTTTTACTGTTGCTTTCATCTTGCTGCACTTTTTATTTCATTTCATCCCTCTCTGGGCCTTCAAATGAGCGTTCTGGTTCGCTCGCCTGCTTCCGGCCTATCTCCTCATCTCTGCAACACTCCTCTCTCTCTCTCTCTCTCTCTCTCTCTCTCTCTCTCTCTCTCTCTCTCCCTTCCTCTCCTCCCTCCCCTCCCCTGCATCCGTCCTTTCCCCTCTCTCGCTCGGCGCTGTCCATAAATTGTTCGGTATTTACAGTATGTGGCCAGACGCCAGGTTTCCATTAGGTGCTTCGTTCCCCGGAGACGGCGCCGGTGGCCTGGGATGTGTTACCTCTGGATGGAGAGCAGGAGGAGGGTGAGGGGGAGACAGAGAGAGAGAGAGAGAGAGGAAGAAGTGAGAAAGAGGAGAAAGGAGAGTGGTAAGCAGTATTTAAGGGAGAGAGATGGCGTGATAGTGAGGGTCAAGTGAGAGAAGAAAGACAGAGATAAGAAACTGAAAGATGGGGGGAAAGAGAGGAAAGGAAGGTAGAGGAACACTGCATTTACATGCACTGTTGGCTTTCTGCAGTTATCTGATTTGGGCAGCAACTAGGGATTATTTTGATTATTTTGTCCATGTGACTCATCAACATTCAGAACTAAGTTCAGAACTAAAACATATTTAGTTTGCAGTCATCGTTTTGTCTCAAAAATGATTTTGGATACATTTTCTGTGAATCAAACGATTGATTATTCAACAAATCATTTCAGCACTAAACCTGATTTCTACATGAAATACACAGAACCTGGTTTCAGTAATCAGGGGAGGAGTTGGATAGACTTTCCTCAGCTAGATTTCTCCTGCTGATTTCTTGGCCATATATACACGTAACCTGGCTTCTAATGGACATTTTATACATACTAGTACATGACAACAGACAAGGAGTGAATCGCTGTGACAACTGAGAGGTGGGATGAGAGGAAAGATCATCGTAGTAACGTATCCTCCTGTTTTTGAAGTCACCAGAATGCAGGAAACAGTCTCTGAAACTCAAATTTGGATGATCCCCCACTTTGGTTTTGAAATCCTCCCTTTTTTTAAGTTCTCAAGGTTGTCAAATATGAATATCCAGCTGTTTTTACATGTGTAATAGTACTCTCTATGACAAGCAACAGACCTCAATGTGTGAAATTACCGGAGTGCTCCTTTTAAAATAAGGCATTGTTCAAAATAAGGTCACGGATGGGGGGAGAAATGTGATTACCAGGCTACTACAGGGCATGTAAACACATTGTATGACTTCCTGTATAACCTGATTTCCCTCAGTATAACCTGGTTTATTCTGTGCATGTAAATGTACTTAAGGAGAGAGAGAGAGAGAGAGAAAAGGAAAGGAGTGCAGGAGATAAAACGATAAGATATGGAGAAAGAGAGGGTATGAAGGTAGATCAAAACACGAGATCGAGAGATGTGGGAGGAGGGAGGAAATAATGGATTTGTAATGAAGAACGAGACAGGAAGGATGAGAGAGAGAGAGAGAGAGAGAGGTCTGAGAGGGTTTTGGATGAGGGCTTCTCTTCTTATCTGCTTTATCTCCTCCGGTTGTTCACTGCCGGACTCTCCTCCTCCCTTCCTCCCTCCTTCCATCTGTCAGACAGACAGCTGTTGGCCGACTCCGTCTGTTGTTGTTCGCTCCGTCCAGAGTCTCCCTGATTCAACCTCGAGTCCTCAGTTCCTCCATCTCCTTCCAAATATGCTTTTATATTATTTCACTTCCCTCCTCTCCCCTCCTCTCCCCTCCGACCCCGTCACCCGCCTGGAAGAACTTCTGCAATCTACTCGGGCGGTCAGAAAGTTAAAAAGGTCGTCCGTGTGGGTTACATGAGAACATCCGTGACATCAGCGTGCAATCAGAGTTTGTTTGGTCTGTTGCATTTATTGTTGGCGATGTGTTTGTGTTTGAGCTGCCGCAGATTAGAACTGTATGATACTTCAGAAGATCCGGAGTGAGTTAGAGCTGTATATTAGACCGATGTTGATCATTTATTAGTTCTTGGCCTCTCATTGTTGTCCACCTCCAGTTTAATACATGTGATGCATTTTGTTTGATTGCATGTTATTGTGTTATTGATTAATACCACTGGACCTGACGCAATCTAATTCAGCATTTTGATCGGATTCCAGACAGGATCTCCATCTTCTTCTTCTTCGACTTCTTCTTGTACTACTACGTCCTCTTTTACTTCTTCCATTACTACTTGTCGTTCTTCTACTTCTGCTTCTTCTTTTTTACTACAAAATCTTCTACTGATACATCTGTTTCTTCTGCCGTCCTGCATCGTCATCATCATCTCCGTCTTCTACTACTTCTACCTCTTGGTCATCTTCCTCTTCTTCAACTTCTATTTGTTTGTTGTTGTCATCTTTGTCTTCTATTTCTTTGTCATCTTCTTCTTCTTCTTCCTCATTATTATTTTTATATTTTAATATTATTAACATGAGAGAGAGGAGGAATGCACACCAGTGTCGGAGAGTTGCTGACCACAGTGAAAATACAAAAGTAAAGGAAAATAGCTTCTCGTAACTCACTCGTAATCACGACGCAAAAAATGATTTAATTTAAAAACGTTGGTAATTTATTTATTAAATCATTTTTTGCATAATGGCTATGAGTGTGATTATTTTCCTTTACACTTGTCTTCTATTATGCATAAGTATTTTAAACCAGTGTTTATATCTGCATCATGGTCAAACGCTTATTTTTTTAGTACAAACACAATGTGTACTCAGCAGCTTAAATCAAACACACTGCTATTAAATTGGCCTTGAAAAGCTGATTTGATTAAATCCTACTGGATGCCACCTCTTATGTTGCATTCATGTAACCTTGATGTTACATGAAATGCTAAGGTTTATGAGATATTGATTTGTCTGTGTATTTGGAAAAAATGTGCATTTCATCTCTTGTATTTTTACATGCGTCATGTATAGCTTTTGAATTACATATATTCATTGTATTTAATATCTGTGATTACTGTGTATTTTTTATATACCTGTCTCTTTTAGCTATTTCTTTAGTGACTTCTTTTAATGTTGTGTCTCACCTGTTGTATACGTTGTTGGGGAGAACGATATTTTGCTTCCATATATGCCAAGTGTAACAATAAAGAATCTTGAATCCATCTTGCCACAGCACTGCAACGTAAATGGACATAATAATAATAATAATAATAACAATAAAACATTTCTGTTTTTCAGCTTAAAAAACAAAAAAGTTCCCTGATTTTACCTCGTCTGCTCCTTGCAGGTCCGCTGGTCGGATGTCGGCGGGATGGAGGAGGTGAAGCTGAAACTGAAGCAGGCCGTGGAGTGGCCTCTGAGGCACCCTGAAGCCTTCACCCGCATGGGGATCCAGCCACCTAAAGGAGTCCTGCTCTACGGGCCCCCAGGCTGCTCCAAGACCATGATAGCCAAAGCCCTGGCTAATGAAAGTGGGCTCAACTTCCTGGCTATTAAAGTAAGTTATCATCAGTGAGTCATAATTCTAAATCATTTTCTAGGAATGGTATCTTTTGTCTTTTTTTGTCTTGACAAGATCAAAATAATACTTAATTTTTCTGGTGTGCGATGATGCTGGGAACATCTCACATCATATTCTGGTTGAGTGATCTGCCAACACGCTACATTATGACTCAATGGGAAACAAAGGAATGGAGTTAATCCAAAAACAGGTTTAGTGATGGCCAACATGTTTTCAGAAGTGATGATCAGCTTGATGATTAGTTGATTCAATCTCATCTCATAGTCGATGCCATTTCAGCTCAACCTTTGTATAAAGCTTAGCATAATCGCTGCACAATGCGTCGCCAAATCCCCAGACTTTACCAGCAACCATCTAACCAAAGGAACGTTGTTGAAATGAAAGTGATTTGCAATAAAACACTCTTCTCACCTGTCCTTACAAAGAGCGGTAGAAGATAAAAATCTACTGTTCATCATTTTGTTTTTCAAAAGTGCTTGCATGTTAGCGCATGTGAGTCCCTCCCTTTGAATTTGAACACACGTTCTCCAAAAGAACACACTAGCATACTATTTAGTCTGAAAAAGTCCCAACACATAGTTCTGTAACGGATGGCCAACAGGTGAGTCAATGTATGCAGTATATCAAATGTGCCAAAGCACTAGTGGAGATGTTTCTCTGATGACCTGGAGGCGGTCTGACTGCCCGACCGACTTCCTCTGCAGAAAGCTTCCCTGTCTGACCTTTGACCCCCCCGTGTTTGTCCCCTCTCATTCATCACCCCATCCTCTCTGCCACCCCCTTCTGTCACCCGCTCCTCTGCCCATTCAGGCCCGGTTGACAGAGATTGATTGATCAGCTTGTTGAATTTTTTGATCGGTAAACATTTCCAAAGCTGTTGCCATGCGAGACAGAAAGCTTCGACAGAATCCCTCAACCGGGGTCATTAAGACACCACAGAGCTTGTTTTTGTTTGTTTTATTTTGCTTTATGATGTTGCGTTAGGCACAGGGACAAAGACTTTGTGTTTTCTTGAAACATAGTTTTTCTTAATGCTGCAATTACATCTAAAATTTGCTCTTATCCTGACCAACTTCAGACTGACCTTAAATGTATATGCAATTGTAATATCTTAAATAATGGGAAAAAGGATGTATATCTGGATAAATGCATTAACATTTGCATGTTTGTGCATTTCACATAAATCTAAAATTCAAAATGTTTTCACTTCCACTCTAGTGTTTCGAGACATTATCGTTGTCGTTGATTTATATTTTGTGTTTGATACAAAGATGATTTGTACTTTAATCTTGTACAGCAGTTTTCGAGTCTTTATGAAAAGGTTAAAAAACATCCTGCCCTTCCTGCTGAAAGCTGCTCTCCAGCATCTGCAATAACAGTATCAGGTTTTTCCAGTGCAGCGGTTGCTTTGACATAGATACGTTATCCAGATTTAAATGTGGATACTTTAAGGCTCAGCCTGTTTCCTCTGTGTGAAAAAGCCCTATTATCATCTTGTCAATTTCAGTTTCCTCCCACTGCAGCCGCTCAAACACACTTACACACCCGCAGATGCACACAAACACACACACACACACACACGCATACACACACAGCTCGTATCTCTACACTGTCAATGGTTTTAAAGTCATGGTGTCCAGCCCTCGGCTCTGCCTCAGAGAGAGGAACCTGGGATTAATGAGTCAACCTCCACACTTACTGCAGGAGACAAAAGGGCTGGGAGTTAAGTGTCGTCTCCTCCGTCAGCCCAGAGGTGTTGAAAGGGTGGATTGCAGGGGAGGAAGTTCTTCTTAGGGGCTGAGTGGATGTTTATCTGCTTCAGAGTAAAGGAGGGACGAGGGAGGAATGGACTGAAGGACAGAGAGAGGGTTCAGTTAGTAGCAGTAGTAGTAGTAATAGTAATAAAAGTAAGATTAGTGGTGGGACTAGTGCAAGTACAGCAGTGTTGGGTGGAGGAGTAGAAGCAGAGCATTTTGTGGCAGTATTTGTAGACAATGTTCACACTAAATCTGAAAAAATGCAGTTAAAACAACACGCAGCGTAGGCGTCTTTGTGACATTTCGGAAAGGTTTCCTGTCCACACTGAAATGCCTAAACAATTAGAAAATGGCATAATCTTCTTCTTCCTCCTCTTTGTCAGCAAACAGACGAAAAGAAAACCATGATTTACAACAATCACGTGGTAGGACAAACAGACTGGTTATTACCAGTCTCTGAATTCACTATTTAGTCGTTATGTAAAGTTGTGCATAATAAAGACACTAAAGTAACTCCACACTACTACAGTACAGAAGCAAACAGAAGCATGGGGGTGGGGGGGGGGGGCAAACCTTCAGTCATTTCATTAAGTGGAAACTAAACTAAAGAGGAAACATATCACATGCACGACTGTACATCATGACATTCTGACTATCATGGATCTCCAGAGAAAGAAAAAACACCCGACAACCAAAATACTGAAAAGTCTCAACAAACATAATCATCGGCACTGTTCTGTGTCTCTATTTACATATTTTCCAGCTCTGTTGTCAGATAACTAAACACTATAGGGCTGTCAATCGAGTACAATATTTAATCATGTTTAATCGCAAATTAATCACACATTTTTTAGCTGTTCAAAATGTACCGTTGGTCACACGTTTTGCCTGCGAGAACATGCAAAGATCAGATTGTACTTGATGTGTAGTAATAGCAGCAGTGGTAGTATAGCAATACTAGCAGTACTATTGTACTAGCAATGCTAGGGAAGGCAGTAGTACGTAGCAAACATGGTACTGTAGTGTTCGCACAGTGGGAAATTTCTTCATTTGCCAGCTGAACCACAGATGTTACACCCAAACATAAAGCAGCACACAGTGTACAGTGAGCATAGAACCAGCACTGTGGAGTTACAGCACACACACACACACCCTGCTGTCCTTCATGACATTCTCACGCTGCGTTATCACTGTTTCACTGTGTTCCTCTTTTTAATCTCCAAAAGACGCCACAGAGCAGCAGCTGCTCCTCTGGTCTCTCTGAATGTTAGCTCTCCGTTTAAACCGTCTGCAAACACGGTGCCACCAGGTGATAATTCAACAAAACATGTCTGTGCCCCTGGGCACCCAGCCCTCCTCCATATAGTACAAACAAGAGCCACATATTCAGAGACATCTTTTTGTGTCTCTTCTAGGTCTTTTTGTGTCTCTTTTTTGGTTATTTTCTGTCTCTTTGTGGTTGTTTTGTCTCTTTGTAGTTGCTTTTTATCTCTTTATGGTTGTTTTGCATCTCTTTGTAGACATTTTGCATCTCTTCGTGGTCTTTTTGGGTCTCTTTGTGGTTGTTCGGTGTCTCTTTGTGGTTGTTTTTGCATCTCTTTGAATTGCTTTGTGTCTCTTTGTGGACGTTTTGCATCTTGTTTTGGTCATTTTGCGTCTCTGTGGTGTTTTTTTTTGTTTCTTTATGACTTCTCGACAAGAAATGTTAGCAATAACTTCAGATAAAGGCTCTACGCCCAGTAGGCCCATTCAGTAATCCGCCCATGAACATAACCATGATTAGTCATGAGTGTCCTGAAGATGGGGGCAATTATTTACCACGGCTTGAAATCAGATTTAAACTCAACCTCATTAATTGTCTCTATGGATCCGTTAGTTCAGCTTACTTTTTTCCTTACATCAGCAGTTGATTTTGCTATGAAACAAATCCCAGCACTCCAGCTTGATTATTAATTCATATAATTTAAACTTGACTTTTTTAGGGTCCAGAATTACTGAGCAAGTATGTTGGAGAGTCTGAAAGAGCCGTGAGAGAGGTAAGCACATTTAACTTCCATTATCACAATGAAAGTTTTACATGTTGACATACAGTTATGCAAGACGTCATTGTTTACTGAACTATGTTAACCCATCCAAACTATTTTTAGTTACTGATGTAATGAGCGGATGACCTGAGGTGTACTTTATGACATTAACGCCATATTTCCTGTGTGTGTTTGTGCTGAGAATGATTCATTTGTCCTGTTAAAGATTTGTCCTGTTTTCCTCTCCTCTATTGTTGCCAACTCTGCTTGCAGGTGTTTAGGAAGGCGAGGGCCGTCGCTCCCTCCATCGTCTTCTTTGATGAGATTGATGCTCTCGCCAGTGAAAGAGGAAGGTACGTTACTGTTAACACCACAGAATGAGGTTCTGAATTAGGAGTGATGCCAAGAGACTGCGAAATTAATGCAAGTTCCTGCCCACTTCACTGTTGACCACTGCTACTGTCCACAGTTTACTATTTTCAGCACTGTGGTCATTCATTGTCCAGCGATGACAAATGCGCAGTCATCGCCGTGGCCTGCTTTAATTTTCCGTCCCTCGCCTGTGTCCCGGCTCATCTCACAAAGATTCACTTATGAATGGATGGAGCAAACATCCCAAAAAGTCTGCATGACTGCACTATCAAAGCCAGCCACTCGGTTCCCATGGTGTCCTCTCAGACTTTTGCGGCTTTTCGCCACCGGCGAACACAGAACACAGTCTTGTCCGGAGGCGCTTTAGTGGGATGGCACTGGGAACATCTGTGGCTTAAAGGAAAGAGGACGGGGGGCGGACAGAGGACACAGACCGGAGGCGCACAAACACTTCATTGTGCCCGTCCACGGCAGATGGGGAAGGCCAAATATGCAGCATGCTTCCTGGTAAACCAGTCGATGAGACTAAATGTTGTAGGAAGGAGCACAGAAAGGCCAACAGGCCGACCCTATAACTTCTCTATGCGGGCCCTCGGTCAGATGCTTTAAAAAGCTATACAGCGTCTGACACATTACATATTTTGAAGTGCCTCTGTTCATGAAATAGATTTATATCTTAACAGTTTAACAAAGACGTGTTGGATATGTAAATATCTAACTTTTCTATACTTGAATGAAAATAGAGAAAGAAAAATAAGAGTTGCTCATGAAACAAATCGCTTATTTTAAGAATCAAATTAAATTGCCGTTATGTCAATGATTCGTTCGACCAGTGCCAACTTTTCAATACTTAGGCTACGTTCCAGATTGCATACTTTTTCTGTTAGTACTTACTGCAGCTGCCGTTACAAAGTTGCATGCAGTATGCATACAACTGGGACATACTACTTCTTCATAACATTGTGCCTTGAACTCTGACCCTCTGAATAGCCAGAAAAGCTTGCTGGCTTTTGTACAGCAAGTAGTAAAATATCCTGGTGTATTTGGCATACTGCATTTGATATACTATTTATTTGGGACATATGGTGCATTCAAATGGGGTTGTGTTTACCATGTTCACAAGAACAGTCCATATGAACGCCCCCCTCTTGTGGTATTCACGACATCGTAAGTGGAACGTTTCTGAAAGCTCAGAGTTCACGACTTGTGATGTGTTTGCTGACGTTGTCAGAAATGGCGGAGGCCTTAGAAGTTAATTTCTCGGTACATAATAAGTTAATATATCGCTATGTTGCTTGATAATTTGTTAGCCACTGGCTTCTAGACGCCGACAGTAACATTAATATTGTAGTTGCTTAGCAGCAATGTTCTCATGACTTGAACGCCAAGCATATTGTGTACACGACTTCACCATGTTGTAAACACAAGCTCACGGGTTTCATTTGAAGGCACTGGTTATTGAAACACGTAGTTAGTCTCAGTTCCACTGTCTTGTTCTGTTTCATTGAAGATCGACAGGATGTTTTGTAATTGGGCTAGACTACTAGTCCCGTCTTGTTGACACTATATTTCTACCCTTATATCCGAAACCACTTAACTCTTCCAAACTACGATGCTAGATAAGCCAGGTCATTTAGTAGACGGCGCTTTGGAGTATGTGTTTTTTTTTTTTTCTGAAGCAACTTGGAACAAAGTTTTTGTACTTTGAAGTTTAGTTCAGTCTTGACTCACTTCCAGTGTACAGGATGCAACTCTATTGCGACTTGTCTTCATCAATCAGTATTTTTTGGCAGTGGGACTGACTTATCTTGATGTTCAATTTTGGGAATGTTCTCTGATCCTCCACCGAGCAGCAGCCAGCTTTCACAATAATGCAGTACATCGTGAGAGTTTGTCTGCTGGCTGCGATGGACGTGGGGCTGGACCCGCGCCTCGAGGCCACTCGCCATTTAAAAAAAAAAAAAAAAAAAAAAAATGCACTTAGCGCAGATCTATAAAGGTTATTTATTGGTCTTCACTTCCTGCCATGTTTAATCAATGAAGTGGCTCACGCACACCGGCAAGAATTCAAAACTGTTGACACAACCAGACAGCCTCTGCTGTTTAGTGTGTGTGTGTGTGTGTGTGTGTGTGTGTGTACACGTGTGTTTGTGTGTGTGTTTTTTTCCTCTCGAGGCAGGAGATGAGAAGCACCTGTAAATCTGTCAGCCTACCTGCCACGAGTCTAAACTGGTGGAATGAAATGAAGAAGACAGAAAGAAGACAGGAAGAGAGGCAAACTATGGGAGACAAAAACAGACTGTTAGAAGTAGAGACTGACAGCTGAGAAAAGGACAAAACACAATGTTCAGGATTAACTGCATTGAAAATAAACTGATGGCATTCCTGACAGAGAACCTAGAAAAAGAAAAGAGCAGATAATTACGAGAAATGAAGGATTATTGGATTTGAAAAGAGCGATGAATAAGAGAGGGTAAAATGTTTCAATGATAGTCTTTCTCTCTCATTTCTCCATTTCTTTCACTTACTGTCTCTCGGCCCCTCCTCTCCTTTTCTGTCACCCTCATCCTTCCTGTTTCTCTCTATAGTGGCTCTTTTTCTGACATCCTCTGTCCTATTCTCCCTCCCTCTATTGCTCACTCTCTCACCCCACTTTTTTCTCTCACCTCCTTTATTTTTTATCTCTCATATTTTTTCACCTCACATTCTCCCTCTCGTACCCCTTCTCTCTCTCTCCCATTCATCGCTCTGTCCTCCTCTCTATAATACTCATCCCTCCTTCCTTTTCTCCCCACTATCTCCCCCCTCACCCAAACTTTCTCCCCCTCTCTCTCTCTCTCTCTCCCCCTTCATATCTCAGTGACAGAGCTCCTTTGTGTTCCTCTGCGGCCTTGTCTCTGCTAATGACGTCTGGCACTTCCGCTGGCCCTGTCAACAGAGACTGTGTGTGTTTGAGCTGAGAAGGGTGGCTGTCTGCGCCGCGTTATGGAAAATAACCACCTTGTAATGCCGTGGCTAACACATTGATGAGTTTCTTAAAGGATAAGGCTGGTGATATTCTATATTATATGTTTCTTTTCTGTCAACAAAATCCGACTAAAAGTATTGTTGGTGTTGGCAAAACCTGATATATGTTATTCCTCTATGCCATAGAGCTCCATTGCTCCAAAAACTATTTTAAAAACATATCAATGAGGCACACTGTTGACATGTTCTCTCATTACCATGAACACACACACAGTAGTTTATGCTGAATACACCGTCCTGCTGCCTCAAATACTCACTAGAGCATCAAATGTATATTAATCCGCTGCTGAAAATAGTCCCCATCAAATGCGCTATTTACTCCTGTTTGCTGAAAAAACACAGTGCCCAGCTGTTTTAGGAAATTATTTTGCTTTTTTTTTTTTTTTTTTTTTTTTTTAAATGAACCATGAAAAGGCACACTCATTTGCTGATAATTTCTTTAAAGGAACCGTGTGTAGCATTTAGGGGGATCTATTGGCAGACATGGAATATATAGGCTAATAACTATGTTTTCTTTAGTGTATAATCACCTTCAAATAAGATTAATTGTATTTCCATTACCTTAGAATGAGCCGTGTATATCTACATACAGAGCATGTTTCCACAGTAGCCCAGAATGGACAAACCAAACACTGGCTCTAGATAGCGCGTTTTTGCATCGGCCACCGTAGTTCTCCTACCCACTTGGTACACTGGAGAAGTTTCAGTTGGTTGCAATCTGCAACCTCACTGCTAGATGCCGCCAAATCCTACACACTGCAGCTTTAAAAAAAAAAAAAAAAAAATAGGGGATGGTGGATCTGGAACGCCAAAATGAACTAAATGGGTTTTATTTCTGTAAAAAAAAATGCAAAACGACGGTGAGGGCGGTGGGTATGTAATGTAATCGGTGTGTGTGCCTGACCACCGTATAACACCGATAACACCAACTACCGTGGCAAGCCTAGTCAGCGGCAACTGAGGTCAAAGTTGAAATAATTTGACCTTTGAGCGCAGCGCTCAGTGGCAATTTTGAACAGCGTACCACACCAAGGGTAGCACTTCTGTCTAGTCGGGCAGCACTGCTCTCCCCATAGGAAAACAATGGCACAGCCAGCGCAGAGCGATTTTTACCGCTGATCACGTGTGGGTGGCTTGACAGTGCCATCACTATGACAACAAATCCGAAGTTACTTGTTAGCCTGTGCAGTAGCGGATGAACTGCTAATGCACTGTGAATGAACGTCACGGCGTATACGTTCTACGTGGAGGAGTTCCAGTTATACAAATGGGGTTTGATTTTGTGGAAATGTTAAGAGTTATGACTTTAAATAGTATATATTGCACACACAATATCTCCTGCTGATCTTAGAGTATCTTAGGACACCTGGGTGGGATAAACTTCAGCATTTCCAGACGTTGCTAAATTGGCAGAACAGCGGCACAAGCTACATTTACAAGTCCAAACAAGGTGACATATTTGTGAACTTTGTCTAAAGGAAGGCTGCTTTATTTGAGAGGGATGACGTGTTTTCAGTTGCAGCTCGGTGGGACGTCATTGGCAGGAAAGCTCACTTTTGCTGCCAAAGCCTTTTTCTTTCTCGAAGAAGAATTGTACTAATGAAAGAACCTGCCGTCAGAGTGTCAGTGAAACTATTCAGAAGTTCTCTGCAAAGCATTCAAGAACTGGAGAATTATCATCATTACGTAATACAGCAACTATTGTTGACATGTGTTGAATTGGACTCCTGAGAGCAGGACATTGCATGCTGCTACATATTTGTTTCATCCACGCACTCATTCATCCATCACACATTGATGCACATTCTCTTCCTTTCCCTCCGTTATTCCATTTGTCACGTTTATTTTTTCCACTCTTCTGTAAAAGGTGCTGTCCATCCTCCCACCAATCCATTCATCCATCATCTATCTGTAATCCATCACTTTACACCATCAATAATTTCCTTCCTTTCCAGTTTCTGACTAATTTACATACGTTCCTTTCCCTCTCCATCATCCATCCATCCTTCCATAAAATCATCCACCCTCACATCAATCTCATCTCTGTTTCCCTCTCCTTCGATGCTATCCACTCATCTATCTTGTGTTCTCATCCATCCCTTCAGCTCCGCGAGCTC